>RQTK01000328.1:415051-444290 GCA_003991915.1 Elysia chlorotica
TAACGTCTGACAATTGTACGTGTCTAGCCTGAAATTGCAAGCCTGGGTGTAGCTACTTCAACATTAGCCACCATTATGGAATTGAACGCCTGGTTGTATCACTTTAACAGACCAATAGAGAGTTGTGTTGAGTAAGTTGACTTAAGTTTGATGCTTAACTTCTAACGTCAGGACTATATAAGCCATATTATAGACGGGCCCCATGACTAGCGCCTGACAATTGTACGTGTCTAGCCTGGAATTGCACGCCTGTGTTTATCTACTTCAACATCAGCCACCATTAGAGGCTACCATTAGAGAGTCGAATTGAGTTGAGTTGAGTTTGATGCTTAACTTCTAAAATCAGTACTATATAGACTATATTATAGACGGGCACCAAGATTAACGTCTGACAATTGTACGTGTCTAGCCTGAAATTGCAAGCCTGGGTGTAGCTACTTCAACATCAGCCACCATTATGGAATTGAACGTCTGGTTGTAACCCTTTAACAGACCAATAGAGAGTTGAGTTGAGGTAAGTTGACTTAATTTTGATGCTCAACTTCTAACGTCAGCACAATATAGACTATATGATAGACGGGGCCCAAGACTAACGTCTGACAATTGTACGTGTCTAGCCTGGAAAAGCATTGGTGTATGTACTTCAACATCAGCCACCATAATGGAATTCAACGCCTGTTTGTATCAGTTAAGTTTGACGCTTAGTTTCTGACGTCAGCACTGTATAGACTACAGTGAAGTCGGGACCCAAGACTAATGTCTGACAATTGTACGTGCTGACAACAGAGACAGTGCGGGAATATCTGGACTACTGTCTCAGCTGGTCCAATATCGTACTGTCACCAGTCCAA
This sequence comes from Elysia chlorotica, assembly GCA_003991915.1. NCBI lineage: Eukaryota > Metazoa > Mollusca > Gastropoda > Plakobranchidae > Elysia > Elysia chlorotica. The sequence goes on from RQTK01000328.1 coordinate 415,903, forward strand.
CCAAAAAGGGGCGATATTGGACTAATGCATTTTTGACCAATAATGGACTTCGGACCGTTAACCTCCCGACTGGGACACCAACACTCTTCAATTTGAACCAGCCATGGAGGGTTCTAATCCCACAAAACGCAATTTTTGTTTGACCATTTTCACTAAGGCAAAATTTTACCACTTAGTAAAAATACCCAAAAAAATATTTCAGATCTACTAATAATTTTACCATGTATTTAGCTCCATACTTAAGGGTATATATCTATTTCCGGCGCCAAAAGTGGCTCAAGTGGTAGAGAGTCGACCTCTGGATCGGGAGCTGGAGGTTCCCACGATCGGTCAATGTTCCATTTCTCATATTTCGTCCCCTATTGGTAGGGTAGATGGTTGGGTCGGTGTAAGTATAATGTGACCAGCTGAGACAGCAGTACAGGTCTTCCCACTCTGTGTCGTGTGTGGCAGAGAATAAAATTGTGAGGTGTCAGTCTTTAGACCCGTTCACAGTATGGCCTATATAGTTTTGACGTTGAGTGTTAAACCAACTCAACTGAACTCAACTCATCTATCGATTGATCTGTCTATCTATCCATCTATCTATCTATCTATCTATCTATCTATCTATCTATCTATCTATCTATCTATCTATCTATCTATCTATCTATCTATCTATCTATCTATCTATCTATCTATCTATCTATCTATCTATCTATCTATCTATCTATCTATCTATCAGTCTATCTTTCTATCTATCTCTTCGTTTATCTTTCTTTCGGTCTAATGCGTTTTTGTGACAAAGGATTGATGCAGCTTTATATGTAATGACGATGGTAACCGACTTTACCCAACTTTACCCAAATCTATTTTCTGCACAAAGAGGAAATAGACTTGGGCGCCCACCTTACTAAAGCTAAGCGTCTAAATCTGTTATATTACCCTTTTACATTTACAGCCCAAGGTAAATCGGTAAAGATTCTCATCACAGTCCACAAAGAGTTGTCTCCTCATGGCATAGTGGCCTTCATAGCCTCAGGGGGGAGAACTCACTACTAATGATGGTTTGGCGTGCATGGCGGGTGGTCTGAACGTGTCTAACCTGGTTTTGTTTGAATTATTTGCTTAGCATGCAACATCAGCACTATATAGACTATATTGTGGACGGGTCCCAATACTAAAGTCTAAGAATTTTACGTGCTGCTACACAGAGTAGCAGTCAAATTATACCAAGATCGACCCAACCAGTAGGGGACGAAGGACGAAATAAGACAAATACATTTTTGACTGGTCGTGAGTTTCGAATCGCAGACCTCCCGATTGAGAGACCAACGCTCTACCACGTATGCCAGTTACTCCAAGTAACAGACTCAAAGTAGTTATGTTTTATTGTGGACATGCCCCTAAGACTAACGTCTGGAAATTTTACGTGACGGGGCGGAGACACGTCGACCCCTGTCTCAGCCGATCACATTCGACTTACACCGACCAAACCAGTGATGGACAAAATCCGATAGTAGTTCTTAAACCGGGAACTTTCCGATTAAGAGAACAACGCTCTACGACATGTGCCAGTTACCCCAGGTAACAGACTTTCAGTATTTATAATTTACTGTAGACAGGGCCCAAAACTAACGTCTGGAAATTTTACTAGCTGCAACACACGAGACGGTCACATTCGACTTACACCGACCAAACCAGTGATGGACAAAATCCGATGGTGAGTTTTAAACCGGAGACCTTCCAAGTGGGAGATCAGCGCCGGTTCTCCTGCACATTTGATTGTGTCCCCAAGGCATGGCGGCGTTTAGGACCACGGGCGGAGAGAGAATGACAGTTTCGCGTGCTTATACACCGACCAAACCAGTAATGGACAAAATCCGATAGTGGGTTTTAAACCGGGGACCTTCCAAGTGGGAGATCAGCGCCGGTTCTCCAGCACATTTGATTGTGTCTCCAAGGCATGGCGGCGTCTAGGACCACAGGCGGAGAGAGAACTCACCAATGACAGTTTCGCGTGCTTATCAGCATGTGTCTAGCCTGGAATTGCACGCCTGTGTTTATCTACTTAAACATCAGCCACCATTAGAGGCTACCATTAGAGAGTTGAATTGAGTTGAGTTGAGTTTGATGATTTTCATACCAAGTGAACATGATCTAAATAGGGGTTATTAGTGAAAAACAGTGCTTAAGTTACTGCTCGAAACCTGTGAGCAAGAGGTAAACGGTTCGAATCCGAGCTGCCTACGCTCTCCCACCCTCTCCCCCATGTCAATGTAAAATGTGCTCGATCGTCTGCGACACGACTCCAGTTCCCATGGTCTGGTTATGTGTGGCAGTACGTTAAATTGTCAGACTTTAGTTTTAACGCTCGTCCACAGTATAGCATATTTATTGCTGATGTGAGACGCTAAGCGACAACAAACAAGCCCCCCCCCCCCATTCCTTCTCATTCTCTTAGCAGCTATTCCATATAGTAGTTATTTTGGGTACTGATTGGTTGGTTGGGTTGGTTTAACGTCCAACAGCAGCACTATATAGGCTATATTGTGGACGTGCTCCAAGACGGACGTCTGACATTTTTATGTGCTGCCACACACGAGACAGGGCGGGGATACCATGGCTCCTGTCTCAGCCGATCACATTATACTGACACCGACCCAACCAGTAGGGAACGCGATAACCAGGATTCGAAATCGGGACCTATTGCGTCGGAAGCCGATGTTTCCAACCACAACAATGAAATTAGATTGTGACCTCAGTAGTGTGTAGTTCGTTTACATGTATGAGAACTTGTTAATCAATCACGTGGTGTTTCTCATTTAAAATGTATGATTTTGACATTGGATACTACAAATCTAGCAAGGATATTATAATTTAAGTTTTATGTTGTTGCTAACACGGTGAAAATAGAAGAACTAGAACCCGTGTATGATAATGTTAGTTATTACACACAGTTGTAGTCATTAAAAGATTAAATGAACAGTGACTAACGAGAAAAAAAATCACGTTGCTTAAAGGCAATCTAAATACATTTTGTAAGGGCATTTCGGGGAAAGTCATTTGCCGTAAAACTTGAAAATTATAGCCTATACAAAATACCCCTAAAATCCTTGATTTAGACCTAGTACGAAAAACCCCTTTTAATTGAGACTATATAGTATCATTATTTAACAACACATTATCAATTAAGGATATTATACACCAATTGGGTTCTATTATAACACCCTTTATATATAAAATTTACCACGTAATTAAAGACAACAAAAGATCCAGCAGCAGCTAGACTCTAGTTGGAATTTAGAGCTATCCAATCTCCGTCACAAACAAAAAACTCCTATCAAGGATACACCAAAATGGAATGAGCTACCAACATGTACGGACAAATCTCGCTCTATTAGTTACATCAAATAGTCCCTCCACAATTATATATTTTACTTTATCTCTGTTCTTCTAACGGTCCTACAGTAAACAGCTTTCACTGATGCCATTATCATTACTGCTCGTTAAACATCGTTTGAAGGACAATGGTGAACAGTGATAGGCCCACATTGTTTCACACTAAACGCGAAGTCCATACGCTTACCGAGTCAATCGGCTGTTAAATATTAGATGATATCGTTATTGCTTCTATTGTTTTACGACCAAACACTAAATAGTAACAGGATAGTCAGTCAGTCTAAACAATACGATTTGTAGACAAAACATCAAAGACAGATAAAACGAAAACACAGTTCATGATAAATAGATGTATTGGGATGTTATTATCTTTTGGTATTGAACTGAAACAAGAAACTGATGGTTTTAAACGTTTATCCCCATTCAATGTTAAAAAAACAGTTTTTCACTTTTGACACTATACCATGTTATAAATATATACCAAGCTTTTATCACTATATCATGTTACCAAATTTAATGTATTTTTCTCACTGCTTAACCATTATTCTAACTTTACTCACTATTTCTTACAATTCCAATTCACTAAAAGTCTCTATCTAACTGCTGATCACAATGCCATGTACTTGAGAGTTTTTTCGCTTTTTTATCACTCTGACATAGTACTAAAGGGCTCATTCTTATGGTTTATTATCATGCAATGATACTAAACGTCTACCTTTTTATCTCTCTTCCTCGACCTTTTTTAATTTCTTTTTCCTTCTCCCTGTTAATCAAAATAATAGTTGACTTGCTTTTTCTCATCAACTCCGCCCTCTCTCTCTCTCTCTCTCTCTCTCTCTCTCTCTCTCTCTCTCTCTCTCTCTCTCTCTCTCTCCTCATCCTATCTATTTTTATCTGTTTCTCTCTAGTTCCCTTTCTCCCTCTCTCACTCGAACATCTCTTGTTTCTTTTCTTATACAGAAGGCATACACTGGACCCAAATTGACAGCTACGGAACTTGAACGAGGCGAGAACGAAAGAATTACACAAATCGGATAAGCAGAAAATGTTCTTTAAACGCACAAAGCTGTAATATTGGTTAATAGAATAATGAGCAGTTTAATGGGGGTAAGTTCAGACATCGGATGATATTCCATCATCATGATGTCGATTTTAACTCATCAGACATGCACCTGTTTTTGAGTAGTGGACAGTTTAACCATTATCTTTTTTATTTTCTAATCTTTTGCACATAAATTGAAAAATTGAAATCTTATGATATGGTTCAGGAGTAAATCGGAAGCAATTTAATAGAATTGGGTTGATTTGGTTTTCACCCTCACCGCCGCGTATCTCTACTGGTTGTGTGAGTATTCCCAAGTACTCCACATTGCGTGACTGGGGTTCCAACGCTGTTAGAATCTTTCTAGATACCTAAATCTCGTTTTCAGAATGTGCAATGAAATAAGTCAGAGATAAAAAAATGTGTCGATTGTTTTTTTTTGTTTCTTAATATACATTGCTAGAAATTACATGTAATATCTCGTGGACGCGTCAGCAGACTAATGTCTGACAGCTACAAATGCTACCAAAGAGCACGCTTCACCCTAGCTCCCCTTATCAATAGCACTGTGCGTTTTTTTTTGTGTAAAACATCTCACTGAATATATAGTCTCTGGTCCTACCACAATGGCTTCTGACTTAGTTATTGTCACCGAGCCAACCAGAATTGAACAAGGGAGTGCAATAGGCACTGGAAGTAAAGGGCTCTCCCAAGTATACACCACATGATATTATCGACTAAGATGATGAACCACCTTGCCATCCCTATCTCTAAACGTGAATCTAGATTATGTGCCGGTATTGCAAAACATTAGTTTAGGTTCATAACACAGCATGATAAATTATTATCTATGGTGTGAACCGCGTTAAGTTAAGGTTTTGCATGAACCAACTGTTACTTTGAAAAACCTTAGCGTTCAAATTACTTTAGTGAATTAAAATTGTTTGGCTAGACCATTTTCTTTTTTTTTTATATTAGGTTTTCTGTGTCGCGTGTTTGTAAGCACAACATTTTTATGAAGAAAGTTTTAATATTAAAAAAAAATGTAATCGAAATAATTTGATCTAAAAAAAATTAGCAGTCAAATTAATTTAAAGGAATTAAATTCTTTTGCCTGGATGTAAGCACAACGGTTCTTTTATGAACAAAGTAATAAATTATAAAATGAATCATATAATTTGATCTAAAAAAAATTTGCAGTCAAATTAATTTAAAGGAACTATTTTTTTTTTGCCTGGACCATTTTCTTTTTTTTTAATTCCTTAGATTTTCTGTATTTGAAAAAAATGAATCGCAATAATTTGATTTAAAAAAAAACCATTATCAACAATAAAATGTGTGTTTGTTATTAAAAAAATATGTAAAAAATTTTTTTCTTGACCAATAATATTTCTATATAAATTTAGATTTCCCATATTCGCGCTTTTAAACGATGTGTTGTAAGTACCATCTCTCGCTAGAGGAAGGTAATTCATCATGCTCAATGCGAACAACAGACCCCTTCGTCAATATCGAAGTGGTTTTAGTTTTTCACGCGCACATATTAAATTACCTAAATTCCATCCCAATATAAGGATATCGTGAGTTCATGGATTCATTTTAAACGGCGTTCCACCAAAATACGGTTTGGTTTTATATTTTTTAAACAATGTGTCCTAGATTTTAGACAATTCTATCATTTTCAAATAAAAATTACAAAAAAAGAAAAACCAATTAAAAACGAACATACACACAAACGCCCGCTTCCATAAAGAACACGAGTTGAAGGAGCATAAAGAACAATGTAAAAACCAACAGTACATTGTAAAGGTTGTGTCATCTCAAAGGAATTAGCTGGCGCCACATACATTTATCTTTTTATTTTAACTAATTAAAAGGTGTTTGAAAATGTCATAAGAGTCATTAAAAAGTGTTATTGAGTGAGTGAGTCACAGAGAAAGAGAGAGAGAGAGAGAGAGAGAGAGAGAGAGAGAGAGGGGGGGGGAGAGAGAGATGGAGAGAGAGGGTGAGATAGAGATAGAGAGAGAGCGTGAGAGAGACAGAGAGACAGAGAGAAATGAGTAAGAGGAGAAAAGATAATAAGAGTGGAATGTTGATCTCTGGTGATACTGAATTGCTGGGCTCTAGGGGTTATTGGATTGCCAGTCTTTGGGGATACAAAATCACAAATATCCAATTCCATTCATTTTAAAGTTACATATCGAATTTCATACTCTCGAGTAATGTCGTTATTTTATTTTTCGACCTTGTTAATTATTTAAAACCCTCTTCTCTCTTTTAATACATTATATTATTTAGAGACTAGTATGCACATTAATTTCTTGCTGTACAATTTTGTATTTTCCCCTATTTTATACATTCATTATTTTTGTTTAACTAATTAAAAGGTGTTTGAAAATGTCATAAGAGTCATTAAAAAGTGTTATTGAGTGAGTCACAGAGAAAGAGAGAGAGAGAGAGAGAGAGAGAGAGAGAGAGAGAGAGGGTATGTGTGTGTGTGTGTGTGAAAGAGAGAGAGAGAGAGAGAGAGAGAGAGAGAGAGAGAGAGAGAGAGAGAGAGAGAGAGAGAGGAGAGAGAGAGAGAGAAATGAGTAAGAGGAGAAAAGATAACAAAAATGGAATGTTGATCTCTGGTGATACTGAATTGCTGGGCTCTAGGGGTTATTGGATTGCCAGTCTTTGGGGATACACAATCACAAATATCCAATTCCATTCATTTTAAAGTTACATATCGAATTTCATACTCTCGAGTAATGTCGTTATTTTATTTTTCGACCTTGTTAATTATTTAAAACCCTCTTCTCTCTTTTAATACATTATATTATTTAGAGACTAGTATGCACATTAATTTCTTGCTTTCCTCTTTCTCCTGTGTAATTTTGTGTTTTCCCCTATGTTCATTTTACCTTTTTGTGTATGTCTCTTTTTCTTCACTTCAATGTTACACATAGCTATTTTATTGTTGTTTTATAGTTGCGATGGGGTTTAATAATGATTGTGTTAAATATAGAACTGTCTCTATATGTGTAATTCAGGGCTAAGTCTTTTTTCAGACCTTTTAAATCTAGGCAGTGAAATAGTTCTAAGGAACATAGAAAAACATAAAATTTAATAGTCAACGTACGGGGTTTCAAGATTAACAATCTGAAACAAACTCAGAGGACACAGTACTAATTGAAAAGACACTGCAAAGTACCTAAAGTTACAACTGGTACAATGGATATTGTAAACCTATGATTGTGGTGAAGACTGAATGCATCGTCATATCAAAAAGGTCAGACATCTTAATATGGAATATCTTATGCAATAGACAAAGAGGTCAATACAAGTAAATAAAATAATGTAAGTACCTGGGCGTCACAGTAACTTCAGGTGCCAAATGCGAGACAGAAGTAACAAAACGAATCTCCGTGTCTACAGACGCATTTTCCAAAAATAGGTGTATCTTCATCAGCGAATACATGATGCTTTGCACCAAAAATATACTACTCTAACAGCTTATAATTATGTAGAAGCAACAGAAATTCTGTACATCAAAATAATTAGAGTGTCACAGAAAGAAAAGATAACAAAAGTTATGGATATCTCTGGGGAAAGGATCATTACTAAAAAAAAAATAAATAAAGGCAACCTACATTTTTTGGCATATAAACTGAGTGTATGGACTAGAAAAAGACTATAAAATAAAAATATAGATTGTAAAAACAGCGGGAGACAACGCACAAACTATACAGACAGTCTGAATACTTTCACAACGAGAATTGAGGCCCACATACATTTAATGCCTTTTCATTATATGATATACACAAATGTATTTCTTTCTAATATACATTATCTTTATAGAAAACGCAAATAGGTATGCCCTTTTCAATTTACCCCAAAAGGATTAAGCATTTCTAATCTTGTCTTATCTTATCAGTTATTCCATCTTGGCATTTGATGGTAAAAAAAAATAGAAGACCATGATCCTCGATCTCTGTAACGGATCTGACAAATGGGGAGAAAGTTCCTGGAGCTAATGTAGCTCTGCAAGATAAACTCAATGCTGTAGGGATATTTTTATAAGGGATATTTTTCTCTTACTTTCTCAGTGTTGAGAAATACTTCTATAATAATATTATCCTCTTTTGGTATTAGCTGAAAAGCGCGATAAATTGAGAGTGAGCTTAAGTAAATTAGGCACCATTACTAATATATCTAAATATGAAGAGAGAGAGAGAGAGAGAGAGAGAGAGAGAGAGAGAGAGAGAGAGAGAGAATAAGAGACAGAGAAGGAGGAATGACCAGGTCTCATTTCTAACCCAAGTCATATAGTTAATTACAATTACCCATTAATGCTAAAACTATTAGAAATGTTAAAATAGAAATATTATTATAATTATATATATTATATATTATGTACTGAACATACTTTGATCAGTCAAATATGTAGCCTTCTGACGACTGAAAATGCTTAAACATTTCATGAAAATTGTATCAGCGCTGGTTTGATGCGTTGTTGAGTTGTTGAGTTGGTTTAACGTCCAACATCAGCACTATATAGGTTATATTATGGACGGGCCCAAGACTGAAGTCTGACAATTTTATGTGCTGCCACACACGAGACAGGGCGGGGATACCATGACTCCTGTCTCAGCCGGTCACATTAAACTGACACCGACCCAACCAGTATGAGCGCAATCGCCAGGGCTCGAACCCGGACCTTTTGCGTTGGAGGTCGATGTTCTACCCCAGGACCACCGTGCCCCCCTGGTTTGATGCGATCTTATTGAGATTCACAAGCTTGATCAAGAATCTTACGCTCTGCCAAATTTGGTACGTTGGCCCTTACTCCTCCGTCCTTTATAATCTAAATAGATCTAGACCTAACAAAGAGTGGACTAATATTTTAGTGGATGTCGCCGATAAATTCGACAAAATCGAACAATTTAACTTTTATCTATTCTCCACATTTTTCTTATCCTTTTTTATTCTATTTTTAACTTCTTTTCGAGGTAGTAGCATACCAATCACACACAAGTAACAAGAAAAATAGAAAATTTTTATTTTTTTCAATTTTTTTAAATACAAAAACTAAATATCCATTTTCTTATAATGATATTGAAATAAAATAAAAACTTTCGTAAAAAATCATTGCAAAAAAGAAGCTTTTTATAAAAGTAGTCGGACGGGAATTAGAGTGATCTCCCTGGCTTCGGGCTGGAAAGGCTTAATTATCAAGGGCAAGTAAGACGTTCTGCTAAGATACCGACTCGTAAGATAAAAGAAAAACCCTGAAGAATTAGAAAGAATTGTAGAAGCTACGGCGATGCTGTACTTACCTCCCCTAGCCTTTAATGGAATTTATATCTCGAAATCTACGGTACACATTATTGTAGACAAAACTATAAGAAAAAAAAAACAAAAACAAAAAATAACCAACCCCGTCTATTTCTATGACGTTATAATTTTCCATTTCAGGCTGAGCAGATAACTCTATAAATACACAAACCCATAAGATCTTGCGTAAGATAAATGAGTTTCAACAAAAAATGTCAGACAGATATTTATCAAATCTGGGTTATTACTGAGTTGGGGCACGCAAGGGATTTTGCAGTACCAGGAGAGTAAAATACGTTACCAGGATGACAATAGTAAATTAAAATGAAACTATGAGTAATATATAGCCATACATTTTTCTATGAATTCATAATTTGTTGTGTGCAATTCTGATGGGTCATACAATTATGTAAAGATGTTTCCTGCTTTAATTACGAATTCAACTTTATTCAGAATAAAGCATTAGATCTGTTACCATCAAACTTATTAAGGAACTCAAAGCACAAACAGGTAAACCAGTCATAGAAACGGTTTAAAACATGGATGTTAATACTTGAACGTTAGGTCCGAATATGTAATTCCTTAAACACTAGCATAGGTAAAACTTATGTTTTGTGATGCAATTTGTTTTCATATTACTGTAGCTATTTACATGTTAAAACCTGCAACACCTCTTCCGGTCATTACTCTAATCGGTGACATTAGCATAAATCAATACTAAAAGTCACTGGTCTTGACTGGACAGCGAATTCCACAAAACAAAAACAAAAATCACAAACAACAACCAATTTCATGATGCTACAGAGTCAATAGAACTAATGATTATATCAACCCTCGGCTTTTTGGTTTTATTTCAGAATTGATTAAACGTTGGGAATAATTAAGGACTTAAAATAAATTGAAATTTTAACCGGCTAGTCATGTCAATTTAAATTAAATAATGCCGATCAATCATACAGTTATTTGTGTCCTATTTAATATCTAAGGATTAAATATCACAATGAAAAAAAGATTAAAATGGGGCAAGGTCTTCCATAAGCTACAGTTCAGGTAACGGATTTTGATTGGGTGTTATCATATTCATTTGCTGAAAATCGAAGCCTAAATTATGTACATACGATGTCTGGAAATTGAGTAAACAATAAATTAATGTCCCTTGGTGAGATTGCCTTTATCGAGTGAAAACGAATTTGAAGGTTTTCGGTTTGTGGGACTAGATATTTTTTTCGTTTAAATTGTAATTGGTTTATAATCGAGGCTACCAAAAAAAACCCGCCAAAGTCATCGAATTAACTGAGGCAATCACATATTTTTGCAAAGGTAATAGTGATCTATTTATTTTTAAATTAGTATCATAGTTAGGACAGAATAATACTCAGTTATTTTTCGTTTGGCCTACAAGTCTACTAGACTAGGAAAGTAAACTGTCCTAAATGTACCTAATGTTTTAATGATATATATTTTTGCACGGTTAATAGTGATATAAATTAATTTGAATTAGTATCATAGTTAGGACACATTTATAATCAGTAATTTTCATTCGGTCTAAAGGTCTACTCGATTAAGAATGTAAACTGTCCTAAATGTACCTATTTTTTTAAATTATATAACGCACTTCAGTTCTAAATGCAAAATCTTAATGTTTGTTTATTTCAATGCATCTGTTTTTGGAAGCCTGTTTGTAATGCTTGTTAAATCTATTCATAGAGCATAACTTAAAGTTCTAATCAATCTTCTCTCTTACCTTTTGACACAAAATTGTACACGTTTAAATCCGTTTAAATAGATGTTTCAATATATCAAAATCCCTTTATAAATTTTTATATTTTAATATGCTTGTTAAATCTATTCGTAGAGCATAACTTAAAGCTCTAATGAATTCTCTCTCGTACCTTTCGATACAAAACGGCACACGGTTTAATCCATTTAAATAGATGTTTCATGATATCAAATTCCATTTTTAAATTTTTATATCTTAAAGGTATGCGTTATGTATGACTAGTCTGTTTTTTTTTTAAAATTGTAATTGGTTTAAATCTGCCAGCAAAATGTAATACTGGAGCTCAATTTAAAGCCTTAATTGTCAATCGCATCTCACCCCTTTCGACGCAAAAATGAATAAAGTTTAGTTATTTACTTACATCAAATTCTTCCTAGGAATTTAAAAATTAGAAAGAACATGAGCAACTCAACTCAGTCAGGTAACGGAATTTAGTTACGAAAAATAATTAAAAAGTACTTGTTAAATAAGAGTAACATGTAGTATGCAAGTTTATGCAACCCGTTCGCGGTGTAGACTAAATTTGTTTTGGACGTTGAAAAGCTGACAAACTATAGCAAACCGTGTAAACATTATCACCGTGTCTATATTACGTTAAAACGTTCAAGCATTACATTTGACTTGCCTTTTTAAATTTCCTCTGGTTTATTAGTAGAATTTGAAGATAGCTAAGTATATGAAATTCTCCCTGTTCAAAAATCATTGAACTGAAGTAATTGGTACCAAATAAAGTTGTATAATTTATCTCATTACATTACTTCTGTTTACTACACAGAACAACTTCTCTATGCCATTGATACATGTACATCTATCAAGGCTTAATAGGTGTCAGAGGTAGAGGGGAAGCGAGTAGACTCAAATTGCAACTTTGTTTCAAATAGTAAGACCGACTCCAGGTATTCTCCCGCACTGTCTCTATGTTGCAACGCATAAACTTGTCAGACGTCGAACTTGAGACCCGTCGCCGTATAGATTCCTCCCTGGGAACCGAGGAAGCTTTAAACCATCAGAGAGCTTCTCCCTTACAAAGAAAAGTGAAAGAAATCGCTATTGTTTTCTATTTATTGCCTATATATTATTGTCCACCGGAATCCCACGAGACTCTGAATATAGCCCGTACATTTTTATAGAGATTACCGGTACTCAATATTACTTTGTTCTGTTCTGTTCAAACATGGGATTTGTCCCGGAATGGGTCTGTAAAAACCTGGTAAAAGCACTGACTGTTATGATGGAACGGTTCCAGGGGACGGCTGTTTCTGGCACCGGGGCGGTACAGTTCAATGGAGAATAATTTCCCTTGTGGTTGATGACAATGACAAATACATTGTCACATCCCATGGCATTGTATCTACTAAATTATTTATTTGTCAAAGGCATGTGGCCATTTTATAATGAAACGGTTGAACAAATGGGTATTAATGGACGATGAGAAGGACTGCGGTTGAGAATCTAAAGTTTTTGTTTGTCGAGGAGATAGAGAGAGAATGAATGTAGAAAGGGGCAGACAAAGGAGGGGGGAATATTGAAAGACATAAGACAGACAGAAAGTCGCGTAGCGACTTAGACATGTATGTACTGTTAAGCAACGAAAGAGAGAGAGAGAGAGAGAGAGAGAGAGAGAGAGAGAGAGGGAGAGAGAGTGAGAGGGAGAGATAGATGAATAGGACACATTAACGTAAAAAGAGTAAAAATAGACATTAGGAAGGTAATATAAACTATGCAGTTATAAAAAAAGTAGTTACAGAGTTTGTAACGCCTAGAACTTAGAAATTACCATACCCCTCCGTTCTATATGTATATGACTACCACTCTTACCAATTAAACAATTTTAACCAAGCATTGTCTTCTTTACAATTTCCCCCCACTTTCTTCAAGGATTAAAGTCTTCACTTTCTTTAAATTGACTTTTAGCTCGACCACTCTTTCAAAGTCAAAGGCCGTCTCCCTATGGACGATGGACTCCATGAGTCGGTGAGTGTTAAGGGAGTCCTATCGCCCCTTGCTCCAAATAGTCTTAATTCTTTCTCTGTCTTAGCGACGTCGAGTTTTAAGAACATCTTTTTGGACAGTCCGAAGTGTCTTTCTCCTATCGAGGATTGCCTCAAGGGGTTATTTTTAAAAAAATATATACCGATGATTAGGGTAAATTGAACTAAAACCCATGATAATGATAAAGATGATAATAATAATAATAATAATAATAATAATAATAATAATAATAGTTAAACAAAAAGAAATTGGCGCACCTTTATTTACAATTTACCATTTGATAGAAACTGATCTAAAAATTACATCGATATTCTATGGAAAAATGGTATGTTTCTGAGATCTACCATAATACTAGCCAATTGACTATTATGAGTTTGTTTAAGAAGCTGTGAACAGAAAATAATACAGCACTTTCTATAAATCTTATTTGTTTGTCTGTTTGTTGTTGAGGGTTGTTGTTTTTGTGTGTGTGTTAATTCTTGTTTTCTTCCTTCACTCTTTCGCTGCTGAAGAAATAGAAAAGGTAAAGTATGCAAAACGCTGTCCATGTTAGGAGATAGGAAAAAGCTGCATCATCAATGTGTTCAGTTTTTTTAACCTCCTCCAAAAATAGAAGGCCAAGTCATCGAATTGAAAGAAGTGAAAAGATTTTGGTACACCAAGGATAAAAGTGATTTTATTTCCTTTAATTTTAAGCATAGATAGGACAGAGTGATACTTAGAGAGTATTTTTCAGCCCACACGATCAGCCTACACTGCAAATATGTAAACTGTCCTATCTATGTTCGCACTATTTTGAGTTATTTTGGAAATTCATAAATGATCGGTTATTTGATACCTATTGTTGCTAAATAATAATTGCGCAGCGTAATGCGATGATGTTCATAAATATGGCTCACTTTCATTCTTGCTGCAAGTTTTTGTAAATTTCGGTGACTTTGCCTTCTATTTTGGACGCCTTGATATAGAACCAATCTTCACAACCTCAAGTTAGCTACATATCACACAAAAAACACTAATAGACTGTTCCTGCAGTGTTTTTAATTTGTTTTCAGTGTTAAAATAAACGCGACATATTACATCTAAATCTTGTTGCAGGATCTCCTTGCACCTGTAAAAACAACATCTTCAACACTTGAAAAATACTAAACCATAAACTTTCAAAGAAAAATAAAAGAAAAGGCTGACGAAGTTGGTGGTTAACTAAGTCACTTACATTATTTTGGGAGCAACGCTCATCAAATCGCACTATATTTAGGATTTTCCCTAAACTCCAATCTTTTGAACCAATAAGAATAGAACTACAATAAATTAATATTTTGCATATTTTGAAACATCAGTCTTTTATCTTTCAAATAAAATATCTATTTCATCGCTTACATGGATGCGGTGTGGCTTCGTTGGAATAATTCCAAGTGCTACAGTTAAGGCTAAAAATGGAAACTGCGCAAAGACAAAACATCAACAACTAACCTGCTCCTCATCTGTTTGTTTGCTTATACAATACAAGTTGCAAATGCTAACCCCGATCCTTCTTCAAATTATTTCAAGAGATTCCGATAAGTTGAATAACAATCGGCTCAGACACAAACTTTCTCCCCATTGCGCTCACCTTATATACAATCCGCCGCCATCTCTCCCCTCACTTATATCATCTCTTTTGTTCTTCGGTATTGAAGTTGAATAATTACATTCAACTACTGAAAAACGCCTACTCTCATTTATCAGCTCTTTCATTTTTCGTTTTTTAGGTACAATAGTTTTACAAACACCTACACTCACCCCCTCCCTCCCATAATTAAATCAGCTCTTTTATTCTTCGGTTTTTAAGTAGAATAACTATTATCTTACTTACAACCACCCACACTCATCCGCCGTCCCATACATGCGCTCTTTTAGTGTTCGGTTTTTAGGCACAATGGTTATTTTCTTACTGAAAAACAGCTGCATTCACCCCCACCCGCCCATATGACAGCTCTTTAATTAGGTATTGAGGCACAGTTGTTATTATCTTACTTAAACAAAACCTGCAGTCACCCACTCCCTTTCATTCATCAGCTCGTTCTTACTATTGAAGTACACATTTTACAATCAGCTATTATCTTACTTAAACAAAACATACAGCCACCCACTCCCTTTCATTCATCAGCTCGTTCTTGGTATTGAAGTACACATTTTACAATCAGCTATTATCTTACTTAAACAAAACATACAGCCACCCACTCCCTTTCATTCACCAGCTCGTTCTTGGTATTGAAGTACACATTTTACAATCAGCTATTATCTTACTTAAACAAAACATACAGCCACCCACTCCCTTTCATACACCACCTCGTTCTTGTGTACTAAGATACAAGAATTATCATCTTTGACTAAAAAAAACACCTACACGTTCCCATAATTTATATCAGCTCTTTTGTTCTCGGTATTAAAGTACACATTTTACAATCAGCTACTGAAATAGAAAAACACCTCATATAACCCCACCCCCATAACCACCACTGTAAAAATCAGTACATGTACTTTTACAATAAAACCAGGTGAAAAAGGAACAAAAAAGTCGGGATAAGGAAGCGGCTGATTCCTTCGTCCAGGTGTTAATTATGCAACGATGGCTAGAACCCCTGCTGCTGGTTATCCGTGCACTGTAGTCGCCGAGGTGGTTTGTTGTTGATACACACACTTGTGTTGCAGAGAAGCCAACACTAAACACCAATTTCGCGGTCAGTGGTTAAAGCAACATTAGTTTTTATGATGGAAAACACGGCTTGTTAAACTTTGCAAACATTTGGCATCACAAAAATACAAGTTAAAAGGGTGGCTTTCAGACAGTCGGTGATGTGATGAGAATCACGGTTTGTTAAATTTGGCAAATATTTAGCATCACAAAAATAAAGGTTAGAAAGAGCTTCTTCCAGACAGTCAGTTCTGTGATACATCCAGTACGTCAAATAATTTATCTGTATTGTGATTTTGATAGCGTCAAGTCCTAGTAAAGTTTTTGGCTGAATAGTAAGGCCAAAAAGAAGATAGGAGCAGGACATACAAGACTGCTTTGTAACTACAATCACGCAGATAGAAATACTGGCAGAAAATCGTATACTGTTAAGGGAAATGGTTTGTGAAACAACGCCTCAAAAGTCACAATAAGACAAGCTAATTAGAGGAGTAAGGAAGTGGTTGAAAAATCTAATATTCGTTCAGAAGAAACAATCGAAAGTAAGCAAGATACCACAACCAAACATCCCTGGTGAGATTATTACTAAAAATTAAAATTGTCGACAGCCAAAACGTCTTTGCTTTCATTTGATTCTTTGTTTGTAAATATGGTCGACGTGTTTTATAGATCAAGTATACTTTTTGATGTTCCAAATAGACTTATTCCAAATCCTTAAAAGATTAAAAGAAAAAAAAGAAAAAAAGAAATGATAACAAGTCAGCACACTGCTGTTGTAAGACATAAAAGAAAAATTGCGGCGTGGAGAAAGGTTTATGCTGAATTTTATGTTGTTATAGTAGACTCTAAATACTGTTGTGGTCTAGATCAATACAAATACGTACAATCTATCAACTTTTCAACCTAGACCCAAATGTGTATTTAAAGTAAAGAGTTTAAATTTTTGTTTTGTATTCTTCCGTTTTTAAAGAAGAAATAAAGTGAATACTTTATTTTATTTTTTTTTATTCAGTAAAAAACCGTGTAATCTTCACAATATTATTATCTCCCCCGTTCTTTAAGAAATGCATCGATTATAAAACGATAACACCTGTCATTTTCTGCTTCTGTTATTTAACAGAAAAAGCAAATCGAAATGCCCAAGCCTTGTTTGTTTGTTTTCGTTTACCCCCCATAAAAAAACAACAAAAAACAAACAACCCCAAAAACAAAAACAATTTATCTCTATCTATCTCTCTCTCTTTCTCTCTCTCTCCCTCTCTCTCTCTCTCTCTCTCTCTCTCTCTCTCTCTCCCTCTGATCCACAACCCCCCTCCCCCCCAGAAGAAACATGCCCCTATAATGAAAATCATTAAGAAGTGTATCGCGTTGTTGTAACTTACAGGAATTGACATTAAGACAAATGGGAAAGTCAGTGTATTGAAAGAGGAGAAAAAAGGTCTAACAAATTAGTCTTTTTAAAGCAAAAAATTAAAGCATCAATCATTGTTTGGTGACTGTTGTTGTTTTTTTTTTTTTTGCCTGCTTGTAGAGACTTAAGGAATTTTAAGAACACTGAAAATTGATAACTTAAGAACATCACAAATTGAGTTCAGCAAAAGGTTAAAATGCTTGGAAAGGCCTTTGGGGAAACAGTCCTAATTAAAGCACAAAAAGTACTGCGAACATTCTCCCTCCTTACCCCCTCCTCCCCTCCCACACCACTCCTCCTCCTACTAAACTTTACTAATCTGACTCTCTTGAGGACCTGTCATTGCACTTTGTAAGTTTCCCCAGGGTGTAAATCTAACCAACTTTGAAAGAAAATCCATTTGACCATGCCCTTGAAAACTTTCTTTTTCACCTCACATTTTTTTTGAAGATTTTTAAGATTCAGAAAGATTTGTGAGGTTGGTCCGGACCTCATTAGGTTTTATTAAGGAGACTCAACCTTGACGTATTCTTTTAACTCACTAGATTTGCTTTTAACTACAGGCCGAGGTCTATTTTAGTCATAGAATCGACTGAAATAAACTTATTTTTTTATAACAAGGATGTCAGAGTAGTTGCAGTTGTAGTTGGATTAGTCAGCACTATATAGGCTATATTGTGGACGGGCCACAAGACTGACATCTGACAATGTTATGTACTGCCACACACGAGACAGGGCGGGGATAGCATGACTCCTGTCTCAGCAGCTCACATTAAACTGACACCGATCCAACCAGTAGGGGGCGAAACACTCAAACCACAGACCTCCTACGTTGGAAGCCGATGTTCTATCCCAGAGCTACATCCCCCCCTCCCCCTCCCCCATACATCTCCCGGATATCAGGGGTCTACTTCTTTTAAAATTGTCTCTTAGTTACGACAAAATAATAATATTCACAGAGTATTTTTTGTTCCGCCTACAATTCTGCTAGCCCAAAAATGTAAACTGGCTCAAATTTGCCTAATTTATGATGATAGGGCTCACTTTAGTTCTATATTCCTATTTTAATTTACTTCGGTAAATTTGCTTGTTATTTTCAGAAAGTCTCGTTCAAGGCGCCCCTAACTAGTGGTCAAATCACTGATGGATACAACTTTTCAAATTTAAGAGATAAAGAGATATATTCTTTTCATGTCTTCTGCAGAGTTAGATCAGAATGCTTCTCAGAAAACACTGTTAAAAGAAACAACCAAAAAACAAACACACTAAAATTAATAACGTCAAATAGTGTCAAATCCTAAATACGCTGGATAACATAGCATTATTACACTTTATTAAAAATTTTGTTTACTTCGGTGACTCGGTCTGTACTCAAGGAAGCCTCTGTATGGATCCAGATTTACTAAGCTGGTTGTGATTTGATTTTGACTAGATTAACTTTTAAAATATGAGGAGAGAAAAGTAATACGCTCGTATTAAGTCAATAAATGTTTATACTATGTGGATGAGTTGTCATAAAAAGTTAGATCGTCCTAATCTATAAACATTTTTTAATATTATGAGAACTGATTTGAAGCCTTTGGATATTTATTATGTGACCGGATTGACAAAAACAGACGGAGAGATCTTTATTTACAAACAATTTAGACCTTCACGTGCTTCAAAAAGTCGCGTATAAGCACGTTTAGTGAGAGGTTTCAAGAAGCCTTGTTGTTTCTGGGGTGGACTGGTGCAAGTGGTAGAGTTTTGGTCTCCAAATCTGGAGGACCCTGGTTTGAAACCCACGATGTCAAAAACGTATTTGCCCGATTTAGTCCCCTGCTGATTAGAGTTGGTGTCATTATAATGTGACTGGCGGAGACAGGAGTCATGGTATACGCGCACTGTCTCTCTGTGACAGCACATAAAACCGTAAGACGTTAGTCTTGAGGCTCGACTACAATATAACCTTCATAGTGCTGACGTTAGATGTTAAGCTACAAAAAGCAAAAACAACAAAACATTCTTTACAAATGGAGATAATCAAATTTTTCAGGATAACTGGTTTCGAAAGAAGCTAATTGTAGTTCTGGAATCAGATAATTTTTACTCGGACAGCTGATTTTTAGCATAGCGTCTGCACCAACTACAATTATTTAATGCCGCACTTTTAGACCGGTCGCCTAGCCAGTTTACGGGTTGTAATTTTCTCATGAGAAGATGCGCTGTCTCGACAGCCAATCTTGGTTTTTTCGAATACAAACCAAATTTTGTTCCGCCTACAATTCTGCTAGCCCAAAAATGTAAACTGGCTCAAATTTGCCAAATTTTATAATGATAGGGCTCACTTTAGTTCTATATTCCTATTTTAATTTACTTCGGTAAATTTGCCTGTTATTTTCAGAAAGTCTCGTTCAAGGCGCCCCTAACTAGTGGTCAAATCACTGATGGATACAACTTTTCAAATTTAAGAGATAAAGAGATATATTCTTTTCATGTCTTCTGCAGAGTTAGATCGGAATGCTTCTCAGAAAACACTGTTAAAAGAAACAACCAAAAAACAAACACACTAAAATTAATAACGTCAAATAGTGTCAAATCCTAAATACGCTGGATAACATAGCATTATTACACTTTATTAAAAATTTTGTTTACTTCGGTGACTCGGTCTGTACTCAAGGAAGCCTCTGTATGGATCCAGATTTACTAAGCTAGTTTTGATTTGATTTTGAGTAGATTGACTTTTAAAATATGAGGAGAGAAAAGTAATACGCTCGTATTAAGTCAATAAATGTTTATACTATGTGGATGAGTTCTCATAAAAAGTTAGATCGTCCTAATCTATAAACATTTTTTAATATTATGAGAACTGATTTGAAGCCTTTGGATATTTATTATGTGACCGGATTGACAAAAACAGACGGAGAGATCTTTATTTACAAACAATTTAGACCTTCACGTGCTTCAAAAAGTCGCGTATAAGCACGTTTAGTGAGAGGTTTCAAGAAGCCTTGTTGTTTCTGGGGTGGACTGGTGCAAGTGGTAAAGTGTTGATCTCCAAATCCGGAGGACCCTGGTTTGAAACCCATGATCTGTCAGAAATGTATTTGTCCGATTTAGTCCCCTGCTGATTAGAGTTGGTGTTAGTATAATGTAACCGGCTAAGATAGGAGTCATGGTATCCGCGCACTGTCTCTACGTGACAGCACATAAAACCGTAAGACGTTAGTCTTGAGGCTCGACTACAATATAACCTTCATAGTGCTGACGTTAGATGTTAAGCTACAAAAAGCAAAAACAACAAAACATTCTTTACAAATGGAGATAATCAAATTTTTCAGGATAACTGGTTTCGAAAGAAGCTAATTGTAGTTCTGGAATCAGATAATTTTTACTCGGACAGCTGATTTTTAGCATAGCGTCTGCACCAACTACAATTATTTAATGCCGCACTTTTAGACCGGTCGCCTAGCCAGTTTACGGGTTGTAATTTTCTCATGAGAAGATGCGCTGTCTCGACAGCCAATCTTGGTTTTTTCGAATACAAACCAAGCAAAATTATGCGGCGCCTGGAAGTCATTTAAGTGCAAGCACTTGTGGGTTTTGAACTCGCAATTCTTCCTCCATCTACCTTACAACTCTCTCTCTCTCTCTCTCTCTCTCTCTCTCTCTCTCTCTCTCTCTCTGTCTCTGTTATTTAACCACTGCCAGACGTGAATGACATTTTGTCTGCGCGGGTTTGTTTTGTTTATTATTATTATTATATATTTTTTTAATATTATTATTCTGCTATGTGAGACTTTCTCTGACGACATCTTTTCAACCCGCACAAATGTAAAGCGCGACATTGTTTTCACAACAAAATGGCTTCTATTGCGCTATTAGTGTTATTTCGTTATGAGGAAATATTAGAGGTTTTAAAAGCGTCTACCTCCGGTTTATTTTTATTTTAAATGTCACGTTTTAAAGATTTGTTGATACTCTTCCATGGAATGAGGTAATGCATTATTTTTACACTCTAGATTAGATGTCAATATTCAATGAGTAAACTCGTTAAATGTTATTTTTGTGTCAGATCTTATTGACTTAAATCTACGTAACACTCTCTTTATCTTTACCAATAGTGTTTCACATAAAAATTCCGCTCTATTAATGATTGCGTAATACATTTTTATATAAACCCCAACGCATAATTAAATTTTATTTAAAATGTGCTACATACGGTAACACACCTCTAAAAAATAAATGGTCTTGTGCATACTTTGTACTTGCAACATCCATGTTAATAAATTCCTTTCTTTTATTCAATACATATTGATTTGATTATCAGTAGCATGCACTATAACTTCGGCTGGTTGCTTTATACATGCGAAAATTATGTAAACACATATGCAAAAATTATGTAGACATCTATTACTAATTTCCATAAACTAATGTACTGTGTAAACAATATCTAGCTGTTCAAAGTTTGAATAAAAGGAGTTCCTATAACTGAGTCAGTCGATGAAAAATCCAGCAATATTAGGCAATTCCATTGTTTCGTAGGCATAGTAGACCAATTTCCGTCATTACCATGTGTCTGATCTACCAGTATTGGGATGGGAAAGCCTCATCAAACACTCTAGACTGAAGCTCGGTAAATATACAAAGTCAATAAGATCTAGATATTTACTCCTCCAGCTTTCGCCCCTAAGACCCAGCCAACCCAACGCCACATACTGTATAATGCCCTATCTTATTTCTGAAATACTAAGGATTTAGAGAATTTTAAAAATGAGATAAGATACTATACAACTGGGGTGAGGCCATGTTTGCCATGGGCTGACGCATTTGTTCCACGAGGAAATGAAAATGTTCTTTGAAACTTGCGGGTATTTGGATTTACTTTTTTTTTAGTGACGAAATATTTGAACGGTCTCCCGAAAATTCACTTAGAACTTAAATGTCCTAGAGGGGCGTGTTGGGAGAACTAATGGCATTTTCTAATGGATGCGTTCCAAGGAAAACATGGTTTGTTTCGTAGTTTTTTTTGTTTTTTTGGTCTTTTTGTCTGGTGGCGAATTTCAAAACATGTTCTAAAGGAGATTGGGCCCAGGAAAGGCGATAGGGGAGGGAAAAAAAGGGTTGTATAATTTTATTCTCACAATTTGTGTTGTTGTTGATGAAACGGGTAATGAAATTTTTGCCCTAATAATCCTGTAATTTGACGGTGTCTGATATTAAAGAGCTTATGCATAAATAAAAAAGAAAATATTATTATATTTAAATCTGTTAAGTTTTGGGGGGAAATAAACAAATAACCACTAGATCCCTGAAGGCAGTGTAGCTTCTAAAAGGTTTAAGGAGGTTTTATAGTAAATAGAATAACTACCGGATTCCGCGCTCGTTTTCGTCACAATAGCAAAAGAAGAGAAGGAAGAGATAAAAAGAGAGAGAGGGAGAGAGAAAGGGGAGGAGGAGGAATAGGAGGAGGAGGAAGACGAGGAGGAAGCAGAGCAAGATATAGAAAAGAGAAACAAAAACAAGATCTAAACGTGAAATAACGAGTATTACAAAAAATGCTGAACCCTACGTCAGCGACTTTTAGACGTCATAGTTAATAATACTAATAAAATTTATTGGCTACAACTAGCGCGTAATATCTAATTACTTTAATATCTGTATTGTTTCCAATACGATATTGTAAAGGACTTATCTATCGATTATAATAGGGAATATCGACCTTAGGATGCTTCCCAGTACAGTGGGTCACAATTACAGTGCCAGCGGACATAAACCGAACAAAAGGAGCTCGATTATTACGACCTTTCTAAAAGTGCGTCAGTTCCGTCGTACATGTAATAGATATTGCAGAAAGGAGAAAGAGAGAAAGGAAGAGAGAGAGAGAGATGGGATGGTTAGAGTGAAAGAGAGAGAGAGAGTGAGAAAGAGAAAGGGAAAAATCGACACAGAGAGAGATAGTGGAAAGTATGAATGTGTGTGTGTGTGAGAGAGAGAGAGAGAGAGAGAGAGAGGGAGAGGGAGAGAGAGAAAGAAAGGTGAGTAAAAGTGAAAGAGAGGAAGAGAGAGAGATGGGATAGTAAGAGTGAAAGAGAGAGAAAGAAATAGAGAGAGTGAGAAAAAGAAAGAGATAAAGCGAGAGAGAGAGTGGAAAGTATGAGTGTGTGTGTGTGTGAGAGAGAAAGAGAGAGAAAGAGAGAGAGAGATATAGAGAAAGAGGAGAGTAAGAGAGAGAGAGAGAGAGAGAGAGAGAGAGAGAGAGAGAGTGTGTGTGTGTTAAGACCTGGTTTATTGAAAACTGCTGATATGTCGGAACTACCACATGACCTTGATGCGGGGAAAACAATATCGAAGATCTCAAAAGAACACAATCAGCTTCTATTCTAATATGTATCGAACACTATTGAAAGATTGATTTACGATGAACTCTTGCCATTTGAAGAAACGAAAAACACGATACTTACTAAAAATTGATTTGAAAATTAATATTTTCTTTTATTCTTTTTTTTTTCTTTCTTCTATTTTTCTTGTGTTTTTTTTTTTGTTTGTTTTTTTTAAAATATTTTTTGCTTGTTTGTTTTTGACAGTTGCTCATTTCATTGATACATACGTACATATGTATGAATGAAGTATACAATATATAATTCGTATAACTATTTTATAAAAGTATTTTAATAAAACGAATTTCGACATGAGGTTTGTTGTTGTTGTTGTTGTTGTTGTTGTTGTTGTTGTTGTTGTTGTTGTTGTTGTTGTTGTTGTTGTTGTTGTTGTAAGTGTGTGTGGGGAGCGCGGTGTAAGTTCATATTTCATTCACAAATTGAAGAATTGTCGATCTTTGAATCAAAGCTTTCTGTTTAGGTCTGTCTTTCAAATTGTATTTCTTTTTTGGAAAATGAAGAGGACAACAGTAAAATCTAACAAGTTGGTAGAATACTAGAGTATTAATTCATCAAATTTTCAAATTCGAATATGAGGCCTCTTAGAACTGAAAAAATGGTTATGTAAAGTGTAGAAGATTCAACTCAATTACTTGTTGCGCTTAAATAATTAAGATTTTCTGGCATTCGCGAACTTTTAAATGTTTTGCAATCTATATTTAGTCATCAGTAATTATTACTATTATTTAAAAAACACTATACCTTTTAGATGATAGAATAGTTTAATCATAAAATAACATGTATTCACAAAAAATAAGTTTTCTTTTCTCTCTCTCTCTCTCTCTCTCTCTCTCTCTCTCTCTCCTCTCTCTCTCTCTCTCTCTCTCTCTCTCTCTATGTGTGGGGAGCGTGGAGTAAGTTCATATTTTAATCACTATTTGAAAAATTGTCGATCTCTGAATCAAAGATTCCGGATTAGGTCTGTCTTTTCATTTTGCATTTCTTTTTTTTTTTTTTTGTAAAATGAAGAGGACAACAGTGAAATCTAACAAGTTGGAAGAAAAACAGTACTGATTCATCAAATTATCAAAGCCGAATAAGTGACCTCTTAGAACTAAAAAAAAACTAATGGTTTTGTAAAGCGTGGAAGATTCGACTCAATTACTTGCTGCGCTTGGAAGATTCGGATTTCTGGCATTTGCAAACTTTTACATATTTTTGTGCAATCTATGTTTAGTCATCAGTAATTAGTACTACATTTTTTAATACTATACTTTTTAGATAATAGAATAGTTTAATCATTAGAGAACAATTATTTACAACAAAAAAAAAACGTGGTCTCTTTTCTCTCTCACCCCCCCCCCCCCTTAATAATTGGCTACTAATAACCACACTTTTTAAGCAAATCAAATTTTCAAACATATTTGGTGCTTATAAGCGTCATTATAATTATGGCAAATGAAATTGTTGTTTTTTTCCTGATTCTTACCAAGTCCTTTCAAGTTGGTCGATAAAACATTTCATACATAATTATTCACCACTCATCTTTTTTTCATCTTCACACTTCGAATTTCGCTTCTTTGCAAGGAGATTAAAGCAAAATCTCATATCCACTCGCAACTTGTAATGCCTAGAGTAACGTCATTTGTCCCATGCCTAGAGGAATGTCAATTGCCTCATTGTAACATTTTCCAAAGCTAAACCTACTGTTTGGAACTCTCTACCTCTTTCAATAAGATCAATCTCTAGTGAGTCCCTTTTTAGAAAACATTTAAAAACATTTCTTTTTCAAAAACATCTGTCAAATTAGAATTACTACCCAAACACCACGATCGCATTAGCTAAAGTGTTTTTTTTGTATGCTCCTATGTATTCCAATTATCACCTGTCTATTGCATTGTGTATAATTTATGTTCAAGATGGAGGTTTTGTATATATGCTTTTATCTTGAAAAATGTAAAGCGCTTTGATACTTCGGTGGAAGGCGCTATATAAGTAAAATTATTATTATTATTATTATTATTATTATTATTATTATTATTTAACCACAATAAAAAAAATAATGCCGGGACTGGGAGATCTTTTACTCCTGCGGCTCCGGCAGTGTGGAATTCTCTCCCTCTACGCTTGCCCTCAATAACATCCGAGTCAGGTTATAGGGCAGGTCTAAAAACATATCTTTTTCCAGTTTATGTGACTCGCTTTCATTTTCAATTGCAGCTGCGTTGTGAATCAAACTGGTTTTGTTTAAGCATAATTATGCTTTTATGTGATTATAATCGCGTCAATGTGATGTTTGTGCCTAGAGCTGTGTTAGCACGGGATTCCGCGCCACATAAATAGTCTTCATTATTATTACTGTTGTTGTTGTTGTTATTGTTGTTATTATTATTATTATTATTTGCATAGTCTCCGAGATATAATTTATAGAGCAGCTTAAAGACAAATTTCGGTAGTAAATTTTCTTTTTAATGGAAAAAGTTAAAAGAGGTTGGTTTTCCTTCTGTTATTTAGGTAACCAAATATTGTTTATCCTCTGTCATGCACATCTCTTATATATAGATATAATAATTCATATGTATTTTGTGTTTATCAATATTCTAATAATCTACGCATTTTTCCCCCGATAGTAATATTACTTTGATAATGTCAGTAACCAATCGTTAAAGAAAAAAAACAGTTTATAGGCGTTTTTAAAACTAAAATCTCTCTTCTGCAAACGATGCATAAGGTGCTTTTAATGATAATATAAAAATCTTTGGCATTTTTACTATTAGAAAACACTAAAACATACACACTTACACACATCGGTTACCAACTTACCTTAAGCATTATCTTTCCATGTGTCTCCGCGGTGTTAAAGAAGAAAAATACGCCGAAGAAATAATTGTCGTTTGACACAAATAAATCAGTTTATTTTCAACTGAGCAGAATCTTTCTGTGTCTACTATTACATAATGCTTGGCTTAGTTTGAGCATCTGTTGGCTAACCATAGGAAACACTAACTGTTGCTCTTCCATCAAAGTTCTACATCATTTCACTTTAAAACAATCATTATAAACTGAGCAGGATTTTTTGGGTTAAATATACTTTAACAGCTTGCTTGGCCTTGTCTAGGCATCGGATGGTCAACCTTAGAAAAAAGCCAGTAAGTGTTGCTCTCCAACAAAAAGTCTTAACTATATTTCCCACACAGAAATCATTATATTATAAACTGAGCAGGATTTTTTGTGTCACATGTACTTTAACACCACATTTGGCTTAGTCCGGGAATGGGCCGGTCAGTAAGGATCGCTCTCCAACAAAGTTTTACTGCATTTCAAACACAAGAAAATGATTATGTTACTAACTGGTTGTAATTCTTTGTATCAGTACAATAACACAATGTTTGACTTGGTTTATACATCGGCTAGCTAACCATAAAATTAAAAAAAAAACACTAACTGATGCTTTCCCACAAAATAACTCATACACCATTATCTTAATAACATAATGTGGGACTTAGTTTATAAATCGGCTAGCTAACTATAGAAATTACTCACTGATGCTTTCCCACAAAATAACTCCTACACCATTATCTTAAATCGCCCGAGAGCTTTAAATCACGAGTGCAAAAAGTTGGCTAAGTTTGGAATGGGTTGGGTAACCAGAGAAAACAGAAAATATTCAGTCCCACAAAAGTCCCACACCATTATTTTTAGCACCCCGCGAGCTTTAGTTCAAAACTTTTGTCACGTTTGGATTGTCCTCTAAATTTGCTGGTATTCGTTTGGGCATAGAAAAAACTAACCATTTCCTCCTCACAAAAAGTTCTACACCATTAAATTTAGTCACCATTGACGAGCTTTAGAAATCCTATCACGATCGACCTGTCCTCGAAAGTCCATTCACATGAATGCGCGTGCACCTTGCTTGGGTTAGTTTGTACATAGAAATCACTAACTGTTGCTCACCCATAAAAGGTTCTACACCATTAAATTTAGTCACCCTTGATGACGTTTAGAAGTCCTGTGACGATCGGCCTTCCGCGAAAGTTCACTTACATCTATACAACTGCACTTTTCTTTGATTAGTTTGTGCATAGAAAACACTAACTGTTGCTCACACACAAAAATCTCAAACCCTTTATTTTTAGTCACCCGCGATTTTGTCTAGAAGTCTTGCCTGTCCTGAAAGTTTCTCTCACATCGATGCGACTGCATCTGGCTTAACTTAGCTTGGACGTAAAAACGCTGTTGCTCTCACATACAAAAATCTGCACCATTATTTTAGTGACGCGTGAGTCTAAAAAAATCACACCATTATTTTAGTGACGCGTGTGTCTCAAAAAAATCACACCATTAATTATAAGCCACCCATGAGCCTCAAAAATCACACCATTATTTTAGTGACGCGTGTGTCTCAAAAAAATCACACCATTATTTTA
>RQTK01000328.1:460466-472609 GCA_003991915.1 Elysia chlorotica
TACTACTACTACTACTACTACTACTACTACTACTACTACTACTACTACTACTACTACTACTACTATTACTTTTACTACTACGTCTACCCCTTTTTTTCCTTTTTTCATAACCATCCCCTTCTTCTTCTTTTTCGTCGTCTTCTTCTTCTTCTTCTTCTTCTTCTTCTTCTTCTTCTTCTTCTTCTTCTTCTTCTTCTTCTTCTTCTTCTTCTTCTTCTTTTCGCCCTCCTTCTTTTTCAGGGGAGCGCGGTGGCCCTGGGATAGAACATCGTCTTCCAACGCAAACGGTCCATGATTCGGGCCCTGGTGATTGCGCTCCCTACTGGCTAGGTCGGTGTCAGATAAATGTGATCGGCTGAGACTGGAGTCATGGCCCCTCCACAATATATCCTATATAGTGCTGATATTGGACGTTAAACCAACTCAACCTCTCCTCCGTTTCGATGATGATAACATAATAATTTTGGTCAACATAAACAAAAAACCAACAAGAAAAGACAACTGGTAAAGATCCATCCTTTAAGACCTTTTTCTTTATACCAGGGCGACACTTGAAACTAGTCAGTATATTTTGTGTCTCTTGAAATGTTATACTCCACATAATGTGACCAGTACTCAAGAGACAACCTTTCCATCCTTATATTTCTAGATTAACGTGAAATATCGTCTTCTCAATTAATTTCGTGTAATGCTTTTTTAAATGGATTTTCCCATAAAAAATCTAGGAGTAACTTGAGAGTACACCCGAGAATCTTCAAGTCATTTTCATACTGATCAAATATCAGCCTTGGGTTTAAGTGTTTTAATTATTTTTTTATGTTGAATGAAGAAGACTCTACGTTTCTTTATCACTGACTATGGAAATACAAAACACACCTTAATGCTATTCTAATCAACTACGTTAAAAAATGTAATTTAATTTCCCAGAATACTTAGCTTCTTATAGTATTTTTATATAGTTGTTTTTACACTATCGTTTTAATACTTGTCATATGGTTAAAACATAGTTTTTCGGCCAACGGACAAATAAATCTAGGAATTCTTGTCTTTGCCTTTGTGATTCATTCACTGATTAAGCTGTACTCCATGTATTCTGTGTGTAAATAAAAACAAACTCTAAACTCCAAGATTAACAAGATATTCTTCTGTTTCTGCGTTATAAATTTTTCACAGTTTTATCTTTACTTGGTCTAGATTGAGGAGAAGCTCTGTGTTTCATGGAAACTCGCTTTCTTATTTATATTTAAAGAAAAGATTGATTACAATTATTCCCATGATAAATGACGCCTCAGGAATTAGAGAGGTTAGAAGAAACTCAATCGATAACACCTTTGTTGCAATTATCAGAACTGAATTAATAAAGTAGATTTGGCGCTTTAGCGTTGAGTTGAGTTGGTTTGAAAACCCACATAAGCACTATATAAACTATATTGTTGACGGGCCTCAATACTGACGTCTGACGTCTGCTGTCTCAGCCAGTCACATTAAACTGACACCGACCCAACCAGTAGGGAGCGAAATCACCAGGGCTCGAACCACGAACCTTTTGTGTCGGAAGCCGATGTTCTACCCCAGGGCCACCGTGTCCACCTTGACGCTTTGGCGCTATAAAACACGGCTCTGTTAAAGATTATGTTTGATAGTCAAAAGAACAACATATCAAATGATTATGTAGGATAGATAGATTGGACAACTTAGAAATATGAAGAGAAGCATAGCAGCGTGTCTACCATTTCTACGTTGTACTTAAGGGTAGGGGATATATATATATTTCAGAATTTTTTTTTTCTTTAAGTGTCAGACGGATAGTGATTTGAATGTTTTAAACCACACCTAAAGGATAATTACAGCGGAAGTCTATTTTATAGACAATGCAATTAATTGACAGGTTTTTTTTCAGAAAATATTGTCAAGACTGTTCGTTTAGGCATTATAATCATATAAAAAGCATATTTTCTTTAATGTACATATTATCTCAGAAAATGTAAAGTGTCTCTAGCGAAAAAGGGCAAATAAGGATCATCACCCAACTAGAGAGATTAGTTGTTGTTTTTTTCTTTCTATAAGCAAATACATTAGATGTCGCTTCTTTCTGATCTTATAAAAGTGAACATTCTTGGAGTTCCAAGGCGGAAAAGAATTATACAAAATCAATGAAATATAGATAAATGAAGAGAATATTTCATCGGCAGAAACTTAAAAAAAAAAAAAAAGACGCAACCGCTAAGCTAGAGAAATCTGAAAACATATATGCATTTCTAAGTGGGGATTTTAAATAAGGCTTCTCTTTGGAAGATCCGACGAAGAAAGATTTTATGTTGAAGAAAACACAATGATGAAGACAGTAAGGTCTTTACTCGATGCAAGTTTTTATGGAAACTACATTAGATGAAGCTTAATAACGTAGGTTTTAGCTCGTGTATCTTGTTTAGAGAGAGAGCGAGAGAGAGAGAGAAAGAGAGAGAGAGAGAGAGAGAGAGAGAGAGAGAGAGAGAGAGAGAGAGAGAGAGAGAGAGAGAGAGAGAGAGAGAGAAAGAGAGAGAGAGAGAGAGAGAGAGAGAGAGAGAGAGAGAGAGAGAGAGAGAGAGAGAGAGAGAGAGAGAGAGGGGGTGGGAGGAGGAAGATCATTAGCTGTTTTGCAGAGTAAAAATGCTGCGGTGCTAAGAGAAAAACCTAAGTACATGTAATACAAAAAAACTTAGGCTGTAACGGGCTATAGCGCAATCGATTTTGATTTTACAGATTTTTATTTGAATTCCAAGTAAAAGAAAATAAGAAAAGATGAATTGATGAAGCTCTTTTGTACCAAAAAAATGACATAGACAGATAATCAAACCAAGAAGTCATTAAAAGTTTTAAAAGAGGGATATTTTACAAGAATACAACTAACAATCTCCTTTAATTGACACCTTAGAAAGACGGTGGTATATAATTGGGTATAGTTTTTACATCAAAGATAAAAAGATGGCTGGGTATACCTTGCCTTACACAGAAATGTAAGAAGAATATCTTGAACAACTGAATCAGTTGTTTTTAATATTAAATTATCTCCAGTGTGGAGAGGGGGGAGGGATGGTGGTGTACGAGGGATGGGTTGGGGGCAGGGGCGAACTGGTGAAGGGGGTAGAGTGTTGGCTTTCCAATGGGCAAATCCCTCGTTCGAAACCCACGATCCGTGAAAAATAATTCTATCAATTTGTCTAATCTCGTCCCCAGTTGCTGGGATCGTAGTCGGTATAATATGACCGTCTGAGACAGGTGTCGTAATACTCCCGCACTGTCTCTGTGTGGCAGCAGGTAAAAGACTATCTCGGCTGTAAGGCAATGAAAGTAAGTTTGATGTTGATATACCGAAATTAAAACCGGGATGATATCAATAAGCCTTCTAAGTACAAAAATATGTGCACATCTTATGTGACAAAAGGTGACAAGTTTGACATTACTTGTTGTCAATTCAAATAAATTGATGAGTTGGATTTGATTGTTCTTAACTGAATTGCGGGTTAAATTGGACACAAAAATATAACTGCTTTAGACCATACTTCAAATCAGACGACTTAAGTTTTGTACCACCATCACGCAAAAATATTTGTGGTATTTTGTCCCGCATTGGTTGAGTCGGTCTCACTTAAAAGTGATTGAATGAAACTGAAGTCCTGGTATCCCCGCTCTGTATAAATAGTGACAGCAGGCACAAAAATTAGATGTTAGTCTTGAGACACGTCCGCACTATAGCCTAGCTGTTGACCCTGGGCGTTAAAAAAACACAGAAAAAAACAACTCAAATTAAACCAGGTAAATAAACAATAGCACAAAAAGTATCAAGTTTCTATATTGACCTTACTTCAGGGATAGTCCACATCAATAATTTAGTTCAGTCACAATCAGCTTTGAAACTCTGAGAACTGAAAGAAAAATCATAAAACATTTCTCTTTGTCTT
The DNA here is from genome assembly GCA_003991915.1 of Elysia chlorotica. Classification (NCBI taxonomy): domain Eukaryota; kingdom Metazoa; phylum Mollusca; class Gastropoda; family Plakobranchidae; genus Elysia; species Elysia chlorotica. Next base: position 464,408 of record RQTK01000328.1, read on the forward strand.
GTCTTTTAACCTTCTTTGGGTTTTTTTTCTCTCTTTGGTCTTCGAGTATGTCTTTTGGGAAATTAACATCAAGATATTTTTTTTACATCATTCTAAGAATCTTTTCCTAAAAAGTATACCGGATAAAAAATCTAGAACAGCCTTTATTGTGTTTTGAAATTAATTTTAATTAATAGTGTTTCCAGACGCACGCATAAAGTTCATTGACCCGAAATTTATGTTTTAAGAATCTAAGTCCAAACAAACAAACCTACGACTGTCAAATCAATCGTGATCTCATTTCGTAGGCTTTTGTTTCCCTTGAACACACTTAATTTCTTATGTGCCATCTTCAAGCTACAACAATTAAGGGTAAAAAAAAGAGTACACGACATAGTTTTCAGTTGTCGATTTTTTGTGTTTTGTTATTGTTGTTTTTTTTTGTTTGTTTTTTTTTAAGACTAGTATTTTCTAGTGATTAATAATTATTTCTTATGAGGTGGGAATTAAAACACATGTCGGAAATGGGAGCATAGTGAGAAATTAATTTGCAAAGTTCACGCACTATAGAGAGTTTTTCAAATAAGTTTATATTTTTCAAAAAGTAATAAAGAAATAATATAGGATGTGTGGGGGTTAGACAAGGAAGGGAGAGAGAGAGAGAGAGAGAGAGAGAGAGAGAGAGAGAGAGAGACAGACAGACAGACAGACAGACAGACAGACAGACAAACAGACATAAGACAGACAGACAGACAGACAGACAGAGAGAGAGGGAGAATTGAGAGTGGAGGCGGACGAGGAAGGAGTGATAACAATAAGAAAACATACAGGTTGACAGAGACAAGACGAATAACAACCATGTGTTCTTTATTCTTCTTCTTTTTCTAATAATAGCTTTCACTTTTGAAACACATTACTTGAGGTCCGTCGGATTCATTTATAAGATAACCACTTTTTTATTATCGTTTATTTTCTTTTTTGTTTGAATCGCAACCATAACAGCCTAAATTTAAAATAAAGAATAAATGAAGTAGCATATACAAAAAAACATAAAATTTAATATTTTTTTTCACAGAAAAATGTCCTTTAGATCAATAAATTTGCCAAACCAGATCAAGTCTTCTATTTTCGATTCAGTCTTTGTAAAACGCATTGAGCGTAAAGGCTTCCAATTGGATCAAAATGGATTTCCTTCCGACGAGCTTGGAGGAAAATCAAATTGTTCCGTTGTTTGTCTGACGTAGGCTATTTCCATACTGGATCGAAAGTACAACCCTGGACTAAGCTTACGTCGCGTCTTAGGATATATTTGTATAAAAATAAGAAGGCTTAAGGCAAGATGTAAACCACCGCAAAGTTTTCATTACGACCAAGTATCTTTTGAAAGAATGAGAGTAGAGGGGCAGGGAAAATACAACTTTTTTTTACTATTTCTATTCTTTGTTCAGTAATATTATCATATCTTCACTCCTAGTTTCAAATTGTTACTAAAGTATGATAAGCAAAACAATACTTTTTGTTCCATGTAGAAGAGCATATCGATGTGCACAAAATGTGTGCGGTGTGATGGTAAAAGGTTAAATCTTCGTAATGTTTCGTTTTCAATTTTATGTAGTTTATTTATTACATTTTTTTGTTTATTTATTTATTTCTTTTTTTTTTTGCTTTTTGGGTTGCTTTGCATTTTGTTTGTTATTTTACTTTAGTGTTGTTTTAGAGACAGTTACCTTTGCATCAGTTTGAATTCAAAATTTTCGAGAAGCCATCATGAGTTTGGGTTCAAGTAAGGACATTTTCTAAACCAACAGGACCTGTTTTAATCTTAGGGCATCCTTATACGAAAGGTGTTAGACATATGCAATTGTTAGTTTGAGTTTCATTTTGTTGCTTTATTATATAAGCTGTGCTAGATTGTGAACGGGTCCTATGCTTAAAATGCTGTTACACAGAGACAATGCGGTGATACCATGACTACTGTCTCAGTTGGTCACATCATACTGACACCGATCTTACTTGTAGGGGATACAATTGAAAAAAATAATTTTTGAACGAACCTGGGTTTCGAAACAGGGACCTCCGCTCTATCACCACATGCGCTGATTTGCTCACCCGATAAACATCAAGAATTTTGAGGTATGATCCTTATATTTTGTGTCTGGGTTTATAATGCCATCTGGCTTATTGTTTGACATATTTTATTCATTTTTTTGTGATGTTCTTTACAAATGTATGCGAGATTTTGTTCATTTCACTGATCCCCTCGTCAGATCTTGTACTATAAGGTTTCCAGTTTTGTAAAAATAACATTTCATTAGCTTTTAGCCCAATTTATGGACATGACAATTTGACATGATGAAGATCATAAAAAAGCGTGTATGATATTAAACTCTTGTCGCAAAAGTGACAACTAAAATAGCAAATTATATTTTTGAAGTTCGCTTTCAGAGATAAAAAATTTAACAGAAAGAAGCTCCAAAATATTGAAATTCTCGATAGTTTGTGTTTACGATTTCCTCCCTCCCTCTCTCTCTCTCTCTATCTCTCTCTCTCTCTCTCTCTCTTTCTCTCTCTCTCTCTGTCTCTTCCTCTCTTCTCTCTCTCTTTCTCGTCTCTCTCTCTCTCTCTCTCTCTCTCTCTCTCTCTCTCTCTCTCTCTCTCTCTCTCTCTCTCTCTTTCTCTGTCTCTCTCTCTTTATCTCTCTCTCTCTCTCTCTCTCTCTCTCTCTCTCTCTCTCTCTCTCTCTCTCTCTTTACTCTTTTTCGCTCTCTCTCTCTCTCTCTATACATATCTATATATATTCTTTCTATCTTTGTTAGATTTCACTACTGGGACTGTTTCCGAGCAGTTCACTTTCTTCTTGGCTGCTCCTCTATCAGCTTCCTTTATCTTTCTTTATCTGTCTATGCGCCTAACACGCTAGCTATTCGTCTGTGTATTTATCTATCACTTTGTCTGTTCATTTAGACAGTGGAACAGTATGACACACCAAAAGCATTTACAAGCAGGTTTTATTCCAGATAACTGTATATTGCCATAATGATTCTTTGTCAACGCCTTTCTAACGTCTCCTAGGTCTATCAGAAAAGTTCCATACGGCGACGGGCACAAAAGTGGGGTACCTGTGACTTAGTCGGTCACATTATACCACAGAACCTAAATATAGAAGGGGCACTCCCATCATACAGCTGTGATGTATAGAAGCTACGTCATGGTTAGCGTTTATGTCTGGGGTTGGTTTTTTTGGCTTCCAGTACCCCAACCAGTGGCTCCGAGGTTGATGGATGGACAATCGGCACGATGGGACGGGATAATCATAAATTGTTAGTTATGGTTATGGTAGGGAAGGGGTATTCTAATTGCCCTCAGCTTCATAGAGTCACGAGGGAGGCACTCCACACGTTCCCAGCCCCTAATGGGCCGACCTTTGCCACTGGCCCTATCTAGGCGTCTCATTCTATAGCAGCATGTTAGTTGGTCATCGTTCTAGTCTATACTCTATGCTATATGACCAAGGAAAGTGTTTATTTTATTAGTGAACAAACAGGGCCGTCGGCCAATGGAGATTTAGTTGTTAGTCTATGACTATGACCTATCTAAAGATGAGACTTGTTGCATACGGCTCATGTTTGTTGTTTTTTTATTTTATTTTTCTTAGTGGTTATATAGGAATACGAAAAAAAGTGAGAAACATTTGCAGTTGTCTGTCATATGTCAGCTAGCTGTGGATAGATTGGCTCGGTTAGGGAGGGGTTCTTGGTCGCTATTTTATCTGGGAAATGGGAAAAAGTTAATGGGTACCATTATCTTTTTTATGTGTGTTTTCTCTGCTGTCTTTTGTTGCACTGCTCGTGCTGTGGCATGGGGTGCGGAAGGTGGAAATAGGTCGTCGATTAAACCTAAGGTTGTTGACCCGGTACAGTTTGAGTTGAGAGGTGATCGATGGTCGTAAAATACTAGTGGTTTAACGTCCATAGGATCCGTTCTTCTGTCGTTAGTGACAGAGATCACGCTGACCTGTGCTAGATCTTATGTGGTTTCCCGCTTAGATGTAGCCAAAACAAAAAGATAAAAGTAGCGTCTTTTCCACTAAGCTTAGTTCACATAAGTTCCTCAGTTTCCTGGGGGGGCTATCTATATAATTTGGTTTTTCTATTGGTATAGGGAGATGCCGTGTTTCCTACCAGGTTGTAGCACTGTGTAGGTCTGCTCATATTTACATTAGGGTGAGCCTCAAGCCCATAGGCTATAGGTTTGTGCTCTCTAGGGCGGCGTTAGTAACGCGGAGTCGGTTCTAGGTGATTGTTGGGCCCGAGCGAACATATACGCGACGTGGTGTTCTGTCGATGATCCCCATCAGTTAAAAACTCACGCTCAGCACTGCTTCACATCTGTGTTTTTATGGGAACCGGTATTTTCATGGCCGATCGCTTTCGAAAGTTCTTGACGGAAACTCCATCTCCCTCCACTGGTGCTGTCATAAGCCATTTATTACTTTAAGATGTGAATTCATGTCAAATATTTTAAAGTTTGGAAATGAAAGAATAATTTGAAAGGCTGAAATGCAGGACTGCGTTGAACAAATTGTTTAAAAGTTTGTAAATACAGTTTAAGTTTTGTATATACACATTAAAATATACAATAATGATTTACATGCTTATCGATAATCTTCATTTGAATACACAATAAACAGCAAAACCGTATTGAACCGTAAATTTAAAAAAATTGAAAACACAAAGTACATATCATTGCAACATATTTTGAAAACTAGTTAATAAATGAAATAAAATAATAATTGTAATAGGATCATTATAACACAGAGGAAATAAATTTTACATTGTTAATTATTGTAAGTAAAGAAACAAATATTTTATTATAATTTTTTTATCAAGTTCAAAATTAATTTAATCTTAATTATTTTCTTTGCAATTTATTTAAATATTCCCTGTGAAAGATTTGCCTATAAGACAACAGTGGATAAAACGTATCAGTAAACAAGACGCGAATGGAAAACATTGGCAGCCACCCTCTCACTCGAGAGTTTGTTCTCAACACTTCAAGCCAAAGTATTACAAAGAAGGCACGTTAATCAAATGCCTTAAAGATGCTGCAGTGCCTACAAGTTTCCCTGCTCACCCCCACCCCCCTCGCAAGAAACCCGGCACCACTCGAAAACGTCCTTCTCCCAAAGATAGGCACACAACCACGAGCGCATCGTCATCGCCTTCTTTCCCAAAATATAGTTGTCACTCTATAGCTCTAGCATAGAAGAGCATCTCCAAACCACACAAAAACTGCTATGGGCAACGAAACATAAATTGGAGATAAAAAGGAAAGAAACTCGGATTCAGAATCAAGAGACACAAAGACAAAGACAAAAAGTAAGATCAATTCGCTCCTTTCTGAGTTGAAAGAAAAAAAACAACAACACGATAATAGCCAAAAAAAACGACTAGACATAGTGACAGATAATTTCGAAGAAAAACCTTTGTCAATTATTCAAAATGAGTTGACATTTTTTTTTTCTACAACGCCAGCTGGCAGACGGTACTCTGAAAGGGTGAAAGGATTCGCCACTTCTGTGCTTTTTTACAGCCCAAAAGCTTACAACTATCTCAAAACATTCTTTGCATTCCTGATGAGTCCACCATTCGAAAGTGGGCGACATCTCTCGACTGAAGGCCTGGGTTCAATGCTGATATGCTTAAGTTCCTCAAAGGAAGGGTGCCTGTAGACAAAAACAAGAATTATAACAAACGATGTATTTGTATCCACCCAATTACTGCTTTTTTCGTGAGTTCCTTTTATCCATTTGAGTATGTTTGATTTTCTTCTTTCCCAAACATTATCGATAATTTATTTCATGTCTCTATGGTTCCGGCTATTTTACATCCCTTTTATCATTCTTTGGAGTCAAGAATTTTTTCTTTATTTATCATTCTTTGGAGTCAAGATTTTTTTCTTTCCGTTCTCAAAATCTCAAAATCATCCATATCATATTTTATTGCATCTCGTCCCGTCCCAGTTTCGCATAATTAAAGCCTGTCGGAAATGAAAGATCAATTGAATTATAGATTAGGCTATGATTGCACAGTGAGCATCGTGATACACTGTGGTGAACAATCTTTCGCCGAGATCAATGCAAAGTATTGGCCAAAGAGAAACATAAATAAACGCAGTGAGCAACGCATAAAAATGATGTAGTGATTTAACGAGCCAGCCAAACCCAAATCTGGTTTTACATTAATGGTCAGAAGAGAGCGAGTTTGCTTATTGAAATATCAAAGCGTATTTGCTTTTCCCAGAAGAGATATTTTTTGTGGCCGTGAATATTATCACGAAAAATAAATTTAACGATATGCTGTTATTTTTGTAATCGGCTAAATCGAATAAAATGGATTCAGTGTTAATTCGTTAATAATAATAAGCATCGCGTCTGGCTAGTGGCGCGGGAATATTGATGACAAATATTTTTTGTAGAGAGGCAGGTTCGAATTGCAATTTTCAGTTAATATTATCGTAATATCGAGTAAAGAGATCTGCGGTAGGTGCTGATATGACGAAAACTCTACTCGTTTGTTTAGGCAAGAAGATTGATGATAATTTTTTTAAAGTGTTTCGATGCAAATAATTGTGATGTAGTTAATAACATTTATTCTGATTATAATGCTGGTGATGATGATGCTGATGGTGATGATGATGGTGATGGGGATCATAATGATGAGATGATGATGATGATGATGATGATGATGATGATGATGATGATGATGATGATGATGATGATGATGATGATGATGATGATGATGATGATGATGATGATGATGATGATGATGATGATGATGATGATGTACGACAGAGAGAAAGAAGCATACATAGACACAGAGAAACAACGAGAGACAGAGACATAGAGAGACTAACAGAAACAGTAATACAAATCTGTTTGTCAGCTCCCTCAGGCGACTCGTGGAGACATTGGCGTACTGTCTGACATGACAGACTGAATTGATGGGTCCTTGGAGCACCATGATTTGTGATTTTGTGTAGGGGCAGCTTTCTCAGTTCAGTTGGTTCAGCCTCTCCTCCAGACAGCGCCCATGTCTATAAGGAAACATACATAAATATCTGTACGTGTAGGTGGTACATAAAGATAAATCAATTAGGGTTGTTTTAAAAATTCTGGAATTGTTTGTGATTTTTTAATTTTGTTTGTGCTTGATACACAAAGTTCCATCTTTTTTCGCAAAAAATGTATACACAAACTAAAGAGAAGAAGAATTAGATGATTTAAAAGGTTTAAATAATGATGATGATGATGATGATGATGATGATGATGATGATGATGATGATGATGATGATGATGATGATGATGATGATGATGATGATGATGATGATGATGATGATGATGATGATGATGATGATGATGATGATGATGATGATGATGATGATGATGATGATGATGATGATGATGATGATGAGAGAGAGAGAAAGAGAGATAACCAGATAAAGTGAGAGGAAAAAGAAGAATGACAGATAGAGAAAGATAAAGACATAGACAGAAATAGAGGCAGAGACAGAGACAGAGAGATACACAGAGAAAGGCAGCGAGAAAGAGAGACAAACAGAGAGGGAGAGAGAGAGAGAGAGAGAGAGAGAGAGAGAGAGAGAGAGAGAGAGAGGGAGAAAATCAGTCTACGACAGAGAGAAAGAAGCATATATAGACACAGAGAAACAACGAGAGACAGAGACATAGAGAGACTAACAAAAACAGTAATACAAATCTGTTTGTCCAGCTCCCTCAGGCGACCGGTGGAGACATTGGCGTACTGTCTGACCTGACAGACTGAACTGATGGGTCCTTGGAGCAACATGATTTGTGATTGTGTGTAGAGGCAGCTTTCTCAGTTCAGTTGGTTCAGCCTCTCCTCCAGACAGCCCCCATGTCTATAAGGAAACATACATAAATATCTGTACATGTAGGTGGTACATAGAAATAAATCAATTAGGGTTGTTTGGAAAATTTTGGAACTGTTTGTTGTGCTTTTTTTATTTTTGTTTGTGCTTGATACACAAAGTTCTCTCTTTTTTCGCAAAAAATGTATACACAAACTAAAGAGAAGGAGAATTAGATGATTTAAAAGGTTTAGATAATGATGATGATGATGATGATTGATGATGATGATGATAATAATAATAATAATAATAATAATAATAATAATAATAATAAAA
>RQTK01000328.1:473387-488581 GCA_003991915.1 Elysia chlorotica
TATGATGATGATGATGATGATGATGATGATGATGATGATGATGATGATGATGATGACAATAACGACAACAACAATAACAATTATTATTATATCAATAATGATACTGATCCTTATGATGTTGATAACTGGTATAATTATACAATTAAATATGCATACACGTCGTTAATTGTTATTGTGGTCTCTTCCCCTTCATACAAATGAAAAAGTATCCATGTACTTTTCTAACAATCGATTTAAATATTTTAGGAACAGTCTAAAATAAAATGTATGAAGATACATCAAAAATTGACAGATTAGATTTCTTGTTTTTTTAACTGTCCGACTTTTTCCATATCTAGGAGTTTAAAAGCTGATGATCTTTTAACATAATCTTACGAGAATGCCTGTATCAAGGTGATTTATGGATTGTAAGTCTATTATTTAAAAAATCAATATCAATTAAAATTATTGATTTTTTTCTCCTGCGGATGGCGCAAAAGGTATGGTGCGTAGGTGTATCAAAAACAGTATCTTTAGTTAGCATGCGGGGCTGTTTGTTTATTAAAAATAGCCTGAAAAGTCAAACAAGTTAAAGAGAAGTTGTGTGTATTTGTGAATGTGTACAAAAGGGTTTGGTAAACGAAATGGAGTGGTATGTTGTCCAAAGGATTTATTTTAAGTCATGTCATATTAACAAAGACGGTATAGTGAGAGAGTATCAAGTCAATATAAGGTGTGTCTCAAGTTTTATTGGATTCGAATTTAAAATGTTCTTCAAAATATATTAGGATATGGGTAATATAAAGGCGACACGAGATAGAGAATGAGATAGATAGACAAAGAGTGTGAGAGAGAGAGAGGGATAAAGGCAGAGTGAGATATGGGGAGGGAGTTAGACACACAGAAAGAATGAAGCAGGTTGGTATTGTGAAATGTGCGAGGTTTGAAAGATGATAAAAAAAGAATATGGGAAGAAGAAATGCACATAATAAATATAATTGGGTAAGAGAACTATCTTGCTATCTAAGCCATCTCACTCTTGTTTGTAAGGTTGAACCTAGATTAATTCACACCTCTATCGTTGTTATGACATTAAAGCATTGTATCTCACTGGTTGTTAATGATTATCATTTTTAGCTTAAATGTCTACGTAAGATAAATCAACAATATACTCACCTTAGTTGTATAGCGTCCTATCTCATTTTTAAAATACTCAAGATTTATAGTATTTTAGCAATAAGATACAACACTATACAACTGAGGTGAGGATAGTATTTTGAAAGTGGGTTAGTGTATTATAGAACTGATCGGAAGGTATTATATTAATTCAATACCTTGGGTCGTATGTACAACGTTGAAGTAGCTTACAACTCGTCGTAAACCTTCTTATTCTTATGTCTTAAGACGAGTCGTATGCTTATCACAGTGGTTTACTTACGAACCACACAATTTCAACCGACGACTAACCAGACACATTTTCTCCAAAAGACATTTTGGACACTCAAAGCAGCAACGCCACGTATTGATTCGTGTTTCTCCGATTTAATAGTTCTTTTTATGCCTCTTTTGTTCATTGGGCTGCCTTAATGGACGGATCTCGGTCCTATCCATCACTCCCATATTGATTCTAACCTTAGGGGGTTCACTAACACCCTTAACCCCCTTGTGGCGGAGATGTTTTCAATCGCTATGCCGGGCCTTGTTCTGGTTACCCATGACAGAGGCATTTCGGTAAAATTATAGATGGTGTTAGTAGAACGCTTGTAACTTTCTTGAAAATTGTCATAACACGTGTATGATAGGCCCATGGAAAGCTAATAATATTTTCTTTCCAATGGTTTTTACTTCAAGATGATTGAAAAAAGGAAAGATAGGAAAAGTAATGTATTCAAAAATCAATATCAATGTGGAAAAGTATACTTGAGGGTTTAATCGTGACTTGCCGTTTGAATTTCGTGAAGGGAATGAAAAAGAAGAAAAGAGGTTAAACACAAACACACAATTTCCTCTCGAAAATCAAAGAGTGGTATGATTCGTACATTTTCAACATAGCTAAATTCAAGTATGCGATCGGTTTTTCAACTGCCTTGCAGTCAATGCCTCTTTACGCAGTGAAAAAAAATACGACGTACATTTTACGTCTAAGCGTCATGAAGAATGGCAAAATGGGCGGTTGTTGAGTTGGTTTAACGTCCAACATCAGCACTATATCTTCTAAATTGTTAACGGGCCCCCAAGACTAACGTCTGACAAGTTTATGTGCTGCCTCACACGAGACAGGGCGGGGATACCATGACTCCTGTCTCAGGCGGTTACATTAAACTGACACCGACCCCATCAGTACGGAGCACAATCGCCAGGATTCGATCCCGGACCTTTTGCGTCGGAGGCCGATGTACTACCCCAGAGCCACCGCGCCCCCTGGCGAGAAAGGCGGACTTGAGCACGTACAATGTACGTGGGCTAAGCCTATTTTCACGAAAACTGGGACGTACGGCGTACATTGTATGTCTCAAAAGGGTTACAGTATAAACCTTTCACGACAGTAATCTGACTTTCCGCTGACACACTTTGTGCCTTTTGTAAGATGATTCTAAATCTAGGGTTAATTAATTAATTAGATGTCATCCTAAGTTTCTATTTATTCTTCATATCAGGGTTTTTACAAATTATATAGCGAATTATCCAATGTTAAAACAAGGAGGAAACATTATATAAACAGCCACATCTAGTAAAGACAGAAAAAGTTTTTGTGACTTCTAGATTAGATATATTTTAGGATAATTAAATGGGAATGTTGTGTTGTCTAAAATAACAATATTTATTTGTACAATTATAGCCCAAAAAAAAAAAAACGCTTAATGCGTTCATCATCAATTTTGACATAATAGATACAGTTTTTATTTGTTCCGTTATATTTACATTAGTCTCTGTTGTGATATAAACCACCCACAAAATTAATATGTAATCGTCCAAAATTAATGTATATAACGGAAAACGCTCTATTTCTGCGACTTTAATTTTCTACATAAATATCCTTTGTTCGTCCGATTCTCTCTACAGAAAATCGTTCCATTTCTACAAATAATATCCACCCACAGAAAGTCTCTTTGTACATCCAATTCTATCTAAAAAAAAAACACTTTATTTCTACAACTCTATTCACCCACAGAGAGTCTCTTTGTCCGTCCAATTATATCTCAAGAAAAACCCTTAATTTATACAACTCCATCCACCCACAGAAAGTATCTTTCTTAGTCCAATTCTATCTAAAGAAAAAAAAACTATTTATTAGCATAATTTTATCTACGAATACAGAAAAATCATTTATTCCTGCAACATTATCTACAGTAAAACGCTGTATTTCTACAAATATATCTACCACAGAAATACTCTCTAAATACAATAGCATATCAATAAGACTTTTTTTGCTAAACTTGTTAGATTCTGATTGATAAAAATAACACAAGCGCATATAACGAATACTTCAAGGTTTTATTTCTTTTCTATCACAAGAGAGAAGTATATTGATTTGAATGCGAGTAATGGAAAAAATACTAGATTATATCAATAATACTGTTTTGCTCAACTTGTCAGATTCTAATTGAAAACAAAATTGATTTGAATAAGAGTTGCTGATATTTTTTGTGAGTAAATCAGCTTGCATATAATTGCTGTGTCTTCCGTCAGTTGTGTTCAATGTTTCCGTATTGGAGGAGTTAACTTTCAAAAAATTAATTTAAAAAACTGTTACTTTGTTTATATTTTTTAAGTGCTGGACAACAGAATGCACCTTACGATGCGCAAAAGTCTGAGTAGATGGGTAGATGGATTAATCAATGTGTACATGTATCTATTGCTATTGCCATTGTATTGCTGGCAAAAGTCTAATGATAAGAAATGCGTAAAGGTGTGTAGCTATCTTAGTTAAAAAAACCTCTTTTATGAATTTAAACATATAAGAACCAAAATTCGGATAGCATGAACCTGAAAGAGAGGTCTTTAGTTTCTTCCATCCCCTTCGTTTCTCCTTTTTTCCCTCTGAAAAGAGAAAGTAACATTCGTAGTATGCTTTTTTCTACTGAGGAATCCAAAAATGCTGCCTGGTCCAGCTGATGTTTGAGTTTTCCTGCTAAACACCAGCTGCTGAAGGTTTTTCTGCTTCTGCAGTAATATTTTACCTGCATGGCAAAGGTTAAAACAGTCTGTCCTGTAAGATGAATCGCGTAACTTACCTGGATTTGATTCTTTCTGCAGGGTGATCAGTAGTAGTAAGAATATTTGACTTAAGGCTCGATAATTTTCTCTATGTGTTTTAACATTGATAATATAAAATGCACCTGACTGTCTGACGTGTAAGAAAGAGAATATCCAATAAAAGGGAGTAAGGCAATATTTTCTAGCTAATGGTCCTCAATTATTGAAACTTACCTTGATTGGATTGTTTTCTGCGGGGTGATCAATGGTAGTAAGAATATTTGACTTAAGGCTTGATAATTTTCTCTAAGCTTTATCATACACTTTTCTTTGATGTTTCCCATTCAAAGGCTGACTTAGTTCTGTGTTGAAATTTATACCACCAAAGAGTAATAGCAAATTAAAAGATTTCGGGGTAAGTGGTTTTAACATTAATAATATAAAATGGACTGGACTGCTTGACGTGTAGGGGCCCGCGGTGGTCCTGGGGTATTCCCGCCCTGTCTTGTGTGTGGCAGCACATAAAGCTATCAGACTTGCGGCCCGACCGCAATATAGCCTATATGGTGCTGATGTTGGACGTTAAACCAACTCAACAACAACAACATGAGGTGTAAGAAAAAGAATATCCAGTATGGAGGAGTAGTAATACAATATTCCTAGCTAATGGTCCTCAATTATTGAACTTAAATATAGTTGCTAAGAAAGATTTATAGATTGGCAACCATGGATCCCCGTGGACCATTTGTTAGGCAATTTAAAGCATTTAACGCTCGACCGAGATAGTATAATCTAATTTCCACATACTGCACCTTGCCTGATTGTCGTTTGATTTACCTCAGCTGTGAGGCGGTGTTTATAGATCTACTTAGTGCACTTGATTCCCTTCTCATCACTTGTTGAGATTCAGGGTCCAACGGTTGTCAGGCTGTCAGCATTTTGAGGAATTAACCCTGGTCATTCACTTTGCAACAACTATAACCGGTGATGGACTCAGCACTATCTACTGGCAACCTTTCAAGGTACAAACCAAACCATTTAGACGGTAAAATACACAAGCTTGCTTGCCACAAATGCTAAGTTAGGAGAGAATTAGTTGCATTTGCTATTTAACGTCTAGACTGCACTTTGATCATGCTCGATGAAGAAATTCCCGTGTTTCAAACTCATGAAATCTCTTAAAACACATTGCTCACGTTAGAATGTTTTTTTAGGGTGAAAACGATGCAGCTGGCTTTAGAAATTAAACCGTTATTTGAAGTCGGGAAATTTGATAGCACTCAAATTAAGTGCGAAATTTTATTTGAGCTTAAAATTATGAGATCCCTTTCAAGTTTATTTTCTTTACCCAACTACAATCAGAGGCAAAAGCAGCCCTATTTTGAGCTAATCTTCCAGGACTAAAGGAGGAGAGACTGCACTTTAATCAGACTCGATGAGGACATTGCCCACTTCAATCTCAAGAAACCGTTTTAATTCACATTACCTCGGTTAGTGTTTTTATTTTTGTTAAGGATAATGCACGCAGTTAGCTTTCATTTGTCACATCTATTAAGTACTTTTTGAATTCGGGGAATTTGGAGGAACCTAAATGGATTGAGAAGATGTTTTAACTGTAAAGATTTAATTTGACCTTACAATTATTAGATCCATCGCAAGATTGTTTTAGCTTTTTCAACCGAATGTTCTCATGGCATGAAATCTCTCTTTGGTACACAATGATACAGCTTGCCATAATTTTATAGTGTGTCAAAATACAGACACCACTGTTGTTTTTATTGTTTTGTGTGTGTTTGTGTGTGTGTGTGTGTTGTTGTTTTTAGTTTGTTTGTTTTCTTTCAGGATCTAGTGAATATTTGTGCTCACGCATTCTTGATAAATGAAATATAACTAATAGAACGGTTTTTTTCATCAGTGGTTAATGAAAATGTGCACATTCGTTTTGAAGCTGTCATGGAAATGTTCTTCTCAATCGTGAGCGTAAGTGTATACAATTTAATACTTCAATACCTGTCCTACAGACTGTTGCTTTGTGTGTGTGTGTGTGTATGCTTAACATTTTAACTGTATTATTTTTGAATATTATCATCCTTAAGAATAAAGAATATTTTCATTTTCAGTTTGATCGGTTTACAAACAGTAGTAACTTAGATTTTATCCACAAATAATAAAAGCAGTTGATAAAATTGAGTCTACTTTAATATACGTGATGGCCTGTTATTACAACTGCAGCACGCTGCTAATAAAATGTCAAAACGAAACATTTACAAAATATCAATCAAACACAAGGACGCAAAAACAAAAACAAAAGTTTAGAATGAAGCGTTTATTCACAGCATGGAAGAGCTTATGTATCAAATTTACATTACCTCGGTTAGTGTTTTTATTTACGTTGAGAATAATGCAGGTAACTTTACATTTGTCGCATCTATTGAGTACTTTTTGAAGTCGGGGAAATGGGAACTTAAATGGATTCAGGATTCAGGAAATGTTGTTTACTGGATCTAGTGGATTTTTTGTTCACTCATTCTCAACAAATGAAATATAACTAAGAGAACGTTGTTGTTTTTTCATCAGTGGTTAATGAAAATTACCAAATTCATTTTGAAGCTGTCATGGAAATGTTCTTCTCAATCGTGAGCATACATTTATAAATTTTAATACTATCCTACAGATTGTTACCTATTTTGTGTGTATGGTTAACATTTTAACTGTACTATTTTGAATATTATCATCCTTAAGAATAAAGATTATTTTCATTTTCAGTTTGATCGGTTTACAAATAGTAGTAACTTAGATTTTATCCACAAATAATAAAAGCAGTTGATAAAATTGAGTCTACTTTAAGATACGCGATGATCTGTAATTACAACTGCAGCACGCTGCTAATAAAACGTCAAAACGAAACATTTACAAAATATCTATCAAATACAAGGACGCGAAAAACGCGAAAGCATGGAAGAACTGGTGTATCTCGTCGTGAAAGCATTATTTATTATTCCTTAAGGAGTAGATTCTGAAAAAAAAATTACAGAGTTATAGCACACTTCAAATTCATCAGTAATTCTTTCAGGTTTTTTTCCATCACAAAGCATCCACGAAATACGTGGATTCCCAAATTACTAGTATATATATAAAAAAACAACAACATATAATCATGTTGATTGGTACGGATCCAATTGATTTGCAAAAGATGAGAAGAGAAGACATGATATTTCGAGTAATTGACAAAAAATTGCTTTCGCGGGGATTTCCGGTGGTGCAGCACGCACACAACTAATAAAGTTCTTGGTTGTTGCACACCGATCTAACCAAAGATATAAATCTAGTGGAATCATAATTATAATTATATTTTTTTATTTTCTGGAAGTAGCGAGATCTAGAGGCGTTGTAGTCATGATGAAATGGGATGTGTAAACATGTCATAGATCAGACCTACCTTTCAAATTTAGAGCTTTGTATAACCCCATTTAGATGTAGATCTTGCCTCAACAAGGTTGCGTCGACATAATTATAAAACTCAACTGAAAAACAGAACACTGTGACTTTGTTTACCAGAATCTTTTATCTTGGATGATTAGGGGCGCGTTTATGGGTCACAGCGACTGTATGAAAATACGACATAAGTCAGTGTTGTTTGTTTTTGTTTTCGTTTTAAACCCTATATCTATTTGGTTATGTAATGGAATTTCTGACATTGTGGTACTGGTATATTCTGTGTCTAAATCTCTCATAATCTTCCCTTTTATCCTCGTTTTTGCCTTAAAATAAGGTTTTAACATTTCTCAAATTACTCTCTACACTTTATTTTGTACTTCACTCTCTCTCTCTCTCTCTCTGTCTCTATCCCTCTCTCTGTCTCTCTGACTCTCTTTCTCGTGTTCCTCTCTCTCTCTCTCTCTCTCTCTCTCTCTCTCTCTCTCTCTCTCTCTCTCTCTCTGTGTCTCTCTTACTCTGATATTGTCTTTCTTTCTTTATCTCTTCATCTATCTCTTTTCTTTAAACTTCTCTACTCTTCCTCTCTCGTCTTTGTTCTTAGTTTACTATATATTTTCTTGTTTCATTCTTAAGTATCATGTTTTCGTCCTTGTTTAAATCTAGTCTCTCAGGCCTTGATCATATCTTACTTTCCCTATTCTTCTTTTCTATCTGTTTGATTCCAGAAACATGTAATCAACTTTCAAGAGGGGCGATTTTTGTTCCTAAAAAATCAACTTTCAAGAAGGGCGATTTTTGTTCCTAAAGTACTTGTGCCTCACCTTTAAAAATATATTCCAGTATAGCTTTTTTTCGCTCTATGTATTTTGTTGAGTTTATGAACCAATCTTCATTATTTACCACATGCATAATAGCACCATAACGTTTTTGCCAGACATTTTTCCATACAGAGCAATCCTTATAAAACCTACAATGTTTTCAGTATGTCGTTCCGAAATGTTATTTTGGTTTTGTTAGTTGTTGTTTTGTTTTTTTTCTTTGATTATTTTTTGTTGTTGCTTTTTTATTTTTATAGCTTTTTATTGATATTTGAAAAATTGATTTTATCCTTCCTCAATCTTTTTTTTTTCATGTCTTGTTCGAGCCTTATTTCCTCCACAAATCTTTTAAGTGGAGCTCTTTTTTCTTCTTTAGCACTTGTGCATCAGCATTAACAAATTCTCTCGTCATTGCCCTCTTTCGTATTTTATTTCTTCGTCACCCCGAAAAATTGTTCTAGCATTTTATTTCATTTAGGTCTTAGCAAAAACCAACTGTCTTTTTCTTGTTGTTATTCTAAGCCGTACTTTTCAATATACTTTAAAATATTTAATGGTCTTACATATTTTTACCTATTGGTTTTCATTTTTCATACCTATATTGACTATGACGATGTTCAGTTTGATTCTATCCTACATAACTGCGCTCGATACAAACAACTTTGCTATAAAAGATATAGGATTCATCTAGATTGTACGTTTACCGCCATACCCGGAAAGTAATATGTAGATCTACCGATACAAGTGCACAGAAACGAGTCATGCATTGTGTAATTTTAAAGGTCATGGATAGAATAATTACTCAATATCGAATTCAAAAGTCACAATAGTTGTTTGGCGATAATTCAGGCTTTGTGATTTACGCGACAATGACGTTTGACAGAACCACGCCCCGAGGCAATCGGGTTTTTCCGATCGCTCATTGTCTCCGCAAGTCTAGGATAGAGCTATAATTGGGCGCCGGTGTGGATTCCAGTCTGGATATATAAAGTTTATCTCATCTATCTTATCTTACTCACCTTTCGCTTTCGTTTCTCTTCGGGGCATGATTATTGTCGCAAGACGTCTATTTAGGTAGTAGTTGAGTTGGTTTAACGTCCAACTCATCACTATAAAGGCTATAATGTGGACGGGTTCCAAGACTGGCGTCTGACAATTCTATGTGCTGCCACACACGAGACAGGGCGGGGATATCATGACTCCTGTCTCAGTCGGTCACATTAAACTGACACCGACCCAACCAGTAGGTAGCGAAGCCAAATTGCCAGGGCTCTAACCACGGACCTTTGCGTCGAAAGCTGATATTCTACCCCAGGGCCACCGCGTGCCTCAGTCTATTCAGGGAAGCGCCGGTTGCTCTGTCGGTAAGTACTATGGACTGATGGAGGGAGGTTCGCGTTTCGAATTTCAGCTAGAGCCACGTCACCGTATAGGATTCTTCGTGACACCTCCGAGATGTAAAACTAAAAAAAAATTAATTCAGCGATGGTTAATTAAAGATTTAGGAGACATTTCAATCGAGGGTTTCGAACTTAGGATCTCTCGATTGTGAGACTAACACTCTACCAGTTGTACGAGTTCGTCCCTAAAACTTTTCCAAATATGAGATGAAATATCGCAGGCGAATAGGAAACCGTTGCCATTTTCTTCACCGACAGAGCGGAGATACCCTCTAATGACCATATAATATATTTCTAAGTTTCGTTTGACTAAAATACAGCAACGTCTGGGTGGATGATCAAGCATGTTGTCTGGTAATCACTATAGAATTTAAATCTAGGTTTCATTTGACTAAAACACAGAAACGTCTGGATGGATCAAGTATGTTGTCAGCGCGTAACTAAACACTCCTATAGAAAGTTTCTTATCGCGATTTCCTTCTCATTGCTAATGAACTCGTCTCCCTTTCCAAGTCTGAGTAGCCTGTATTTGGAGTCATTGACCTAAATAGAGTTAAGACATAATAATTATAGTTGTAAATGCGGGGATTTCAAGAGGGTTTTATAATACATTATTTTCCTCTCGGCACGCGTAAAAATTATATACTCTTATCAGCTTTCAATATTTTTCTATTTTTCTATTTTGATTAGGAGATAACTATAAAGAAAAAGAACGAGTTTCCATTAAAATTATTTCCCCTTTTAATTTTTTCGTTTTCTACGCTTTTTTCCTCTTTCTTTTAAAGAAAACCAGCTTAAATTTCTAGACCCAGCATGGATTTCTTAGAACAGTAGAAATAATTATAGATTATTGTAATTGTTTGACTCTTAAAGAAAACTAATAATTTTGATTGTATCCAAGCATAGTTTTCATAGCTATGTGAACGTCAAAGTTTTGCCCACTTATAATACATTTTCACCTAAAATACTCGGTCTTGATATGCGACGAAAGTCAATCGAATAGTGAGAAGTGAACCGGTAGAAATAGAAGTAGAACCCCAGGGTTGCCAGATAGAATTTTTCAAAAACACTAGATTGCAGGCCAAAAATATTTTCTTTTTTTTTTTGTCTCGAAAATCACTAGACTCATCAAAAAAGCTTTTCCTCTTATGAAAACTCGCTAGCTTCGTAAAAAACCTTGAGGCTAAGGTCTTTAATAAACAAACTATGAGCCGCACCTATGATCTATGCACCTTTCCTGGTGTCAATCTGCCAACTCCTTCAGTCCTCTATTTTCTGGCTTTCTGGGTCTTTCTTCCACACGCTTGACAATGTGCCTTTGCAATGCAGTGGCAGGTCTTGTTCTCTATCTACCGACTTTTCAGTTTCGTTAATAGGCTACATGTGTAACGTTTTGAATTATTCAACATGAAGAGCATGTTTTAGATATTGAGGGGATGAAAAGTTTATTAGAAAAATCGCTAGATTGAGGGTTGTTGTTGTTTTTTTTTTTATCAAAACCACTACATTTGGCAAAATCACTAGATCTAGTGAAAAATCACTAGCGCTGGCAACCCTGATTGATGTGTAGCACTTGTCACCTCTGTGCAAGGAAGATTCACAAGTCCAACATTGTCGTTGCCGTAAATAGATTTTGCCATTGGCGCTTTAGAAGCGCTCGCAGTAGATCAAGAAGGCGGTTTCATCAAGTCACAATTAAAAATGTACAAAATTAGCGACCGAATTTAAATGGAACAAATTCCTTTGTAACATGGTGAGAGAAAACTAACGCCCATAAAAAACGTCAAGTCCGTTGAAACAGCCGTGTCATTGTTGCCTTCATACAAAATTAAGTCTATTTTATATAGATTGTGTCTTGCGATGTGGCAAAAGTATTATTGTACTTGTACAACATATACTTGAGGAAAAAACGGGAAAGCCGAAGCTCGAAAAGGTGTCAATGTTATATTGATCCTGCTGAATTCTAAGGGGGCTTTTACACCTTTTAGTTTTTCTTAACAACCTTATACGGAGACAGTGATACCAACTGAGGATCGACCCACAAATCTTTATTTCTTCGGGACAGAACTATACTGAATGCGTTTTATGGCGTCTCAAGAACTATATTGACTGCGTTTTATGGCGTCACTACTGGCGACATTTTGTTGGCACGCTGTTACAATTTCACGTCTCTTTGGGGGATTAAATAAATCTGTCATTTCCTTACTATGAGTGCAGTTCACAGACTTGTATATCCAAACCAGATATACCAAGTTACAAAGACATATAGCTTCTATAAATTTTGACTATGAACCGGCCCGAAGAAAGAATAATGTGGATTAGGGAGGGGAGAGGGGCGTTGTGGGTAGTAAACTAGTAGGATGATCCTATCCTACACTTGTTAATTTACAAAAAGGCTTAATAGTACCTGGAGAAGAACATTAACAGAATATTTTATGTGTTAAATCTATTAGATTTAGACATGGGAAAACAAGACTGTGAAGAAGATCACTAATCTGTAAGCTCTGCCCAAAATAGCTACGAATCCCTTAGCATAACACCGATGCCTTATTCCTAATGATATTTTGGGGAATTATCGACAAAACAAACACAAAAAGTAAACTAAGTTGGTGTAAGCCACGGGGTGTACTAAAGCCTCATGAAAACTTGAACAAGCTTGGGAATTCGGTCCTACTAGACCGGCTAATGTTCTTTCCTCTGTGTGCGAAAGGCATTTGCAATATTAATCAGCTCTAAATAGAATGCTACTACAGTTTAGCCGATTTTCGGGGGAAAAGATCCTATTCTTCATACTACATGGTAAAAAAAAGTAGAAATACTACCTTTGAAAATGGTGCATTGAAAAGTGGAAAGGGGGAGAGGGAGGAAAGGATGGGAAAGAAGGAGAGTGTAAAACGAAGGATTTTGGTCGCTGCTGATGTTAAATCGAATTACGGACTATGTCCTGATTTAAACTGCGACTATCAATGCGATGGATTTTTTTACATGTTGCTGTTTGGAACATCTCGTACGTTTCTTTACAGATTTATGTATGGCCAGATTAATGGTTATTTCATCTCGTGTCATTTTTTTTTTTACATTTTGGGGGATTTATTTATATTTATTATCTGTTTGGGGTAATCATTCAGATTAATATAATTATTCGTCTGTTGTAACGTTGCTCTTTGTTTTTATGGTTTTTGTTTATTTGTTTTGTTTTAAAACACGGAAAGAGGGGGTGTAGATTAATGATAATACAATTGGTTGACTAAAAGACTAAAATAATAAATATAAAGACATATCAAAGTCAGGTGAGATGTAAAGCTGTTGGGTTATGTGTCGTATATTTTCATTAGGGGTGAATAAAAATAAATACAAACATATTTTCTAATAATATGATTATTATGCGCTAACCCAAGCTAAAGGTGGGAGAGGGCGAAATGGCTGTTAAAGCGTTGGTGTCCCAAATGGGAGGCCCTTGGTTCAAAACCCACGATCAGTCAAAAAAGTATTTGGTGGATTACGTCCCCTACTGGTTAAGTCGATAATGTGACTGGCTGAGACGAGTCGAGTTGTCCTCCCTTTGTGGAAGCGCGTTAAATTGTAAAACGTTAGTCTTGGGACACATCCACAATGTAGCCTATATAGAGATGACGTTGAATGCCAAACGACCCATTCAATCGCAAATACAAATTGTATCCGTTTGCTGCTGGTCTTGCTCCTTTTTTTAGTTATGGTCAATTTTGCTGCCTCTGTCAATTTCTTTGCCTTTTGATAGCAGCATTGTCGTTTCCTCTGCTGAGTCCATTATCCAGTGTTCTTGTTGGTCGTATTGACTTTAGTACTGCCACTAGCCATTTTCCTTTTCATCTTGGCAGATCTGTGTACTCTTTCATGCTGTTAATTTTCATTTTTGTTCCAACACAATTTACCACTCCACTGCTCCCGCCCATTTCGTTACTGTTGGCAATATGTGTCTTTTGCCTATTATTGATTCTCTGTTGTTGTTGCTTTTGTTTTTGTTGTTGTTGTTGTTTTGTTGACAAGATTAATGCCCTCCCGTTCATTTCCTTATTCTTTTTGGTAGTATTTTCGACGCCTTCGTGCTTTTAGTAGAAATTAAAATATTGTTTTCCATTTGGCCACTTAATGTTGTTTGCTGTGAACTACTAGAATAAGTGGCGTTGTTAAGTATAGCCCACTCCTTTTGCTTGAACCCAAAATAGAGTTTATGACTGTCTTCTTACTACATCCTGTATCTGTGTATCAGATTCATTATTAAAGTCTTCATTGTTGTTAACATTAAGTTCCCTTCGTGTTGTTCAATTTTATTTTTTATTTTATTGACAACA
This sequence comes from Elysia chlorotica, assembly GCA_003991915.1. NCBI lineage: Eukaryota > Metazoa > Mollusca > Gastropoda > Plakobranchidae > Elysia > Elysia chlorotica. The sequence continues at coordinate 487,551 of RQTK01000328.1, forward strand.
CTGGCGTCTTAAGAGCCGTTATTATCCGATATCGCCCCCTACTGGTTAAGTTGAATGTAAGTATAACGTGACTGGATGAGTCAGGACTCATGGTATCCCCGCACTGTCTCGCGTGTAGCAGCACGTAAAACTATCAGCCGTTAGTAATGGGACCTGTCCACATGATGCCCTATATAGTGCTGATGTTGGACGCTAAGAAACAAACAAATAGACATTGACGTCTCTGCTGCTGCTCCTGTCCGATTCCATATTTTCACCAGTATTGAAGTCTTCCATGCCCGCGCTGTAGTAATGCTTCGCCATTTCCTCTGTGAAGTCGCTACTATTTCGCTTTGTAGGGTTCAGGTCTTTGTCATTGGTATTTTTATTCTTATCTTTACAAAAAACTTTTTAATTTCGTATGTTGTATGCGGAGAGTGCACTTTAATTTTCCCTTGAGGTATGATAAAGGCTTCTGTATTCTGTATTCTGTATATAACTAAATTAACTTAGCTATAATTAACTTAACTACCAACATTCTAAAGAGTTGAACTTAATATTACAAATAGCATGTTATGTGATTCTAATTTCCATGGACCTTTGTCTCGTGGAATTCTTACCTAGCTTTACATAACTAAATCAACTCAGATCTAAAGATCTAAAGACTTAAGCTAAATATGATGAATAGCGTCTTATTGTTATTCCTATTTCCTTGGACCTATTGTCACGTAGAATTCTCCGGGAATACAGCTGGGGTGGACACTATAGAGACACTATAGAATCACTGGTTTGGGAATTGCCGAAGCCGCAAAAGGACCTGTAGCGGGACCCAAAAATAGGCTTCAGGATCGATGGGAAGAATGGCAAATGTAAAGAGGAGGATTCTGTGTGCTCGGGTCATTCACTGCATGAATAGAACTGACTCGGCGAATGATGGTAGATGGACAGAGAAGTGCACTCATAATATTCATACGCGGCACTTGTTTCATGAGATTTTGATGGTTTCTTTATCTATCTCTTTTCTACTCTTTCTGCCTCTGTCTAGTATTCTA
>RQTK01000329.1:0-43695 GCA_003991915.1 Elysia chlorotica
CTATAAGCATCAGCGTAATAATTGAATGTACTTTTGTTTTTTTATATTAGTCTAGTAAAAAAAATTGAAAGTTCAATTTGTAACCATGCCTCATCTTCACGTTAAAGAGTGGTCCAAAGTCTTTTCTTGACCAAGTAATTATCTCTCCTCCATTCTGCTTTGAATTTTGACCTACGTCAATGTTTCACCATCAGTGTGTGTTTCTGTCCTAGTTTTTTTATGGCCAAACCAACTTTCATTCTTCAAGGATCAATTTTATTTTATATTTTATACCGATCTCATTTATCCTAAATTTCAGATAATTGAGTAAAACTTGATTACTGGATTATTATAATTGAGGTGCAAAGTTGTTCCCAAGATGAGTTTTTTAATTTTATATTCTTTTACAAAGATCACATTTGACTAAACAAGTTAATATAAGAAATACTTCATCTATTTTTTTTGGTGAAAATTGAGAAAAAAAAGAGAGGCATTTGGTAATTTAAAAGATTTTAATATATGATCACTCTCATAACTTCATCAATCCCATAGGGCACAATGTAATAATTTATAATGTACACATGAGTGTGTATCTATGTTACAAAATGTATGTAAATACCGTAATCGTCAGCTGCTTTTAGCTGCTTGCGTCTATATTATGAAAATCATATAACCCAAATAAATGTAAAAAGAGTATTCTGGGGGGTTTTATTGGGTTTTTGTTTTGTTTGTTTTTTTAAGGTCTATGTGAATTATGATTATTTCCGTCCATGGCATATCACTGCAATATTTTATTGGTTGTGTGCCTGTTCGTTTTTTTATTCTCTTTAGTTTATTATTGTAATCTTTAAGTACAAAATTGTATTGATTTATCCTGTAAAGCTGAAAGTGAAATCTACAGAAGTTTGTTTTTATTTTGTTTTTTTTAATGAATATGATAACAGTACAATGTTACTGGGTGGTACAATCTTACCAAAAATAATATTATGAATTTTAATGATAGTTCTCAAGTTGAAGACCGCACAATTTTTCTAAATACTTAATTTTTTTAAAGAATGTTTGTTTGTTTAACATTCTTGTGTTCTGGAATCTCAACCCTTTGTAGACTGGTAACTTACGGGGGTTTTAACTGACTCAAGTGGTAAATTCGTAGAACAATGGTCTCCAAATCGGGAGGGCCGTGGTTCTAATCCCACGTCAGATTTATTCGTCCGATTTCATCCCCTGTAACTGGTTGGGTGGGTTTCAGTATAATGTGACAGGTTAAGACAGGAGTCATGGTATCGTGGCTATCTCATGCGTGGCAGCACATCAAATTGTCGTACGTCAGTATTGGGGCCTGTCCACATTATAGTCTAAATAGTGCTTACATTGGACGCTAGACCAACTAAACTCAAGTCAACCCGGTAACTTAAACAACTGCCAAATGTGTATCCATGCAACAACAGGGAATGCAGTTTCACCAAGACTTGTTCCTCTTTGTACGAAGACACCAGGTTCTATTGAACCAGTAGAAAAACTTCCCAATCTTCTAAATCTCCATTGAATCATTTGTTAGAAAAACGTTTTGCATTTGTGCTTGTCCGCTATATGCTGCATGGTAAGCTTAACATCTAGATCTAATAAGCTTAAGGAGAGCTTGGTGAAGCCTTGCTCATGACGTGGACGTCTCGTGTGTGGAAGGACACAAAATTGTTAGACATCAGGAAGGGGTTCGTCCACAATATAGCCTATAATTATAGTGCTGATGTTGGATGTTAAACCAACTCAACTACAACTACTACTGTGCGGCGTGATGGGAAATGGTTAAGAGAGCTCTAACTCAAAAGTTGTATTTGCAACATGGACCTGATTCAGTATTGATTCATCGTTTTGTCACAGAGACTCAGATAGCTGAGTGGTTTCTAGTCAAATATTTTGTCTCACAAGTCTGATATGTCCTTAATATTCAAAGTATTCAAAATCTTATTTAAAAAAGATATTGTAGATCAATACATGTTTTATTCAATTACTATAATAAGTCCTTGTAATTGTCTATTTCCTACTTAAAAATTGCATTTGAAAATGTTTTAATGTATATTAACTGTGTCTGCATGGGAAATTTTTAGTATGTCCATCTATTTCATAAATATCTATGTATTTTATGGATCTGTACGAGAGAAAGGTTTTTACAATGGTCATGTATGTTATATTTTTATGTGAGAGTTTTTTAATATTTCAATTATTATATATAGGGAATGAGATTCCGCTAATAGCCGTTCACCTGAGATGCTGTCAGACTCCTGTTCCTGGGCAGATCTGAAGGGCGCGGTGGCCCAAGGGTAGAACATCGATTTCCGACTCAAAAGGTTCGGATTTGAGCCCTGACGATTTTGCTCCCTACTGGTTGGATTGGCTTCACAGTAACACCTTACATTGATTTGAAATATTCTTTTTTTTTTTTACCATTTAATCACTTTGTCCTCTTTTAAAGACTAGAATAAACGGCTCTGTTCAGCATTGTCTCATGTGTTACAGCATGTAAAATTGTTATATGTCAGTCGTGGGGCCCATCCACAAAATATCTTATATTGTGCTGACGTTGGATGTAAACCAACAAAACAAACAAACAAACAAACAACCAGTGAGCTCCAATTCGTGCTCAATGCGCCAACTTAAAGCTGAATTAGAGTTGTACCAACTTGTACATGAATTAGAGTTGCGCCAACTTGAACCTGAATTAGAGTTGCACCAACTTGTACCTGAATTAGAGTTTCGACAACTTGAACCTGAATTAGAGTTGCGACAACTTGTACCAACTTGTACCTGAAATAGAGTTTCGACAACTTGAACCTGAATTAGAGTTGCATCAACTTGTACCTGAATTATTAGTCAACTTGTACCTGAATTAAAGTCGCGCCAACTTGTACCTGAATTTAGAGTTGTACCAACTTGTACCTGAATTAGAGTTCATGTCTTGTAATCGAGTCCTATAACTCCTTATGAATCCACATTCCTTGCTTGTACAATTAAGTCTTTAATTTTAGACTTTTTACTCTTTTTTTATGGTGCCAAATATCAAATTCTTACATTCCAAAGACTACTTTTATTTATAATATTAATAAGTTGAGCTTCCTGAATAATGAGGTGAATTTTACGGATTTTAGGAAAGTATAGAACTGTCAAAGAAAAATTTTGTGTTCCTGCATTTTATATAGTAGTAATTATGATTTGTGTTTGGTTTATTATCAAGTCATAATGAGCTGATAATATAGGGTATCTCGGTCACCCTTTGGAATCTCTTCCACAATATAGCATAGTTGTACATGTATATAGTGCTGCCGCTGGACGTGAAGCAACAAGGCAAACAAACTTGGTGTGATGGAGCTTGTTGTTTAAGTGTTTTGCATTATCTGTTGGACGGACAAGTGATTTTATTCATTATTTTGTGCCTTTCATCCCTTTTGACATCATTGCTACATTTGACATATATAATGTAATATATTGTTATGTATTATATATATATATATAATTGTCTTTGATATGTTCACATATACATACAGTGGAATGCACTTCAGGTAGACCTTGCTTTAGACAAACCATAGCTTTGTACATGTATATATACCATTTAACTTAGAGGAATCAATTTGTCACTTCAACTGTAAAGTATCCCATCTCATTTCTAAAATTCTCTAAATCTTAAGTATTTTACAAACGAGATAGGACAATATAGGACATTTACAACTGTGGTGAAGAATTGATTTGCCTTAAATGGTTTATACATTACTTTACATTGGGTGTTTAGTACAGTGTGTAAACCTTGGAGTTTAATGTGACTGGCTGAGACAGGAGTCATGGTATCCCTGCCCTGTCTCGTGTGTGACAGCATATAACATTTTCAAACGTCGGTCTTGGGGCCCGTCTACAATATAGCCTATAAAGTGCTGATGTTGGACGTTAAACCAACTTAGCTCAACTCGTATAAACCTTGGGTTTAAGTAAACGTTTAGGCTGTTCCCAGGAGGTGTATTATCCTAAGTGGATTCTTCTGAAGTATACACATGCATCAATTTTCTCTGCAAATTTTTCACTGTGCGCTGTGAAACGTGAAAGAGATTATTCACATGCAATTTTTTTTATATTGAGTGTATAATTTTAACACCTATGTAGGGGGACAAACTGGCTCAAGTGGTAGAGCATTGGTCTTCAGATCAGAAGGTCCACGGTTTGAATCCCACAATCGGTCAAAGGATATTAATTGTCAGATTTCGTCCCCAACTGGCTGGCTGAGACCGGAGTCCAGGTCTCCCTTCCCCCTTTCTCGGGCCTATCTTTATCCCAACCAGTAGGGGACGAAGTCGCACAGCGGGACGGGAACCACGGACCCTCTGCGTGGAAAACCAATGCTCTACCCCAGGGCTACCACAACCCTCTTTCTTCAAATGGACTTAAAACAAATAGAAAGGCATTTGATATTTAAACTTTGCACTGTAAAAACCACTCCCATTAAACGTGTTGGAGGCATGGACAGTGGACATAATAATTTTATCTGTGTATTGTAATTTGTATAGATGTAAGCTTCAGCTCTCGTTGTTTTGTTGTTTCGTTTTTTTATGTATCAATGTGATGTATGATTAAGCTGCCTATCATAATATTATTATTATTATGTATAGGCCGACCGCAATACGCAATAATAAACCTGGGTTAGAAATTCAACGCTGTTTCTTTTATTTACTTATTTTTCTTATATTTTATTGTTTTGTTCGTTTTTGCTTTCTGTTTGGGTATTACATCTTTTTGTCATGTTAATACATTGTATTACCTAGGAGGTCGTTCAAACCTGGGATTCGTCAAACCTAGAGAGAGGGAGAGAGAGAGAGTAAAGTAAAGGCCACAGAGTATCTAATGAGCGCTCAAAATCATAGTTAGATGTCTTGAGACTACGTAGCCCCATAGCGAAAACAATGCTTGGGATGAGATGAAGCTAAATAGTTAATTAAAAAACAAAGAGGTAATAGATTATTGACTTTAAATTGTTTTCGGCATAAAGACTGAACGCAGAAAATTGAGCCTTTCGTGTAGTTTTTGACAGTACTATCCTAACGTCTATTATAAATTTAGGCCTATTGTGGTTGCCAACGTGCTTGGTTTGGAACAAGAAAAACCGGGAAACTCCGATGAGCAGGTGGCTGCCAGTTGGTCTACTTGGAATTCGTATGCCAAAGAATGTGTTTTGTTTTTATTTTTATCCCTCTAGATAGAACATATTTCTATTAATTTTCCAATGTCATCCTACTAATGTGCCAAAATAAACCTAAGTTATTATAATAAAAAAGCATTATCATCCCTAAAGAAGAAATGAAACGCTAAAACCCGCTGACCTACTTTTAATCATTGCGCCAGTTTGACCACGTAAGTTGACATAACCTGATTAAGCTTACCTGACAAACGCTAAGATAGTGCAAGAGCAGAGAGGCGAACACAGAACAGAAACTCAAAATAGAGGTGGTTAGCCCTGTGATACATGTAATGTTTTTAAAACTCGTGGGATTCCTTACGTGAAACGACAATGACAGAGTAATTAAAGGTTATACGAGATGATTTGGAATGATATCCAGATCTAGATTCTAGATGTAACTTATTTGTTACTTACCTAATCTACACTCTAGAAATCTAGATCTAGATCTAGAACACTGAAGAGGCAGACGTTCTTAAATCTAGATTCTACTTTCTAGATCTCTATAGCTCAGCAGTTTGTTGGTTCACGGGTTTCTTGATAAAGATATAGACTCTTTAGATCTATATATTCTCGTGAACTAATATTTGTAAAGATCTCGGATCTATCAAGCCTCTTATGCTTTACTTTTTTTTAGGGAATGTATTTTATAGATCTGGATTAGAGCAGTGTTTAACTCGAGTATCCATGATTTTTGTGTACATGATTTGCCATTATAATTATTAGTTGGCAGTGAAATTATTTAGAGGAATAGGTCTATTGATATTGACTTTTTTATAATACTGATTGTACGTAGAAACCCATACAATCTTTATGTTCACAAATAAAAAACGGCAAGGGGTCTTTCGTGGTTTGTACAAAAAAATAGAGATCTAAATTTCTAAATTTTAATGTGTTTCTAACAGAGTGTTATTTTAGAAAACAAAATATGTCACTATACTGATATGTACTTCTGAGCGGCAAAGACTCAAAACTATTTTTGATATACAGTGGAACACACTTAAACCGAAAACGGCTGAACCGAAAAAACGGCTAAACCGAAAAGAAACCGAAATAATTGCAGTTTTCCTTCTTTTTTCCTTATATGAAACCTACGGTAAACCGAAATCGTCGGCCAGCATACTATCGCTAAACCGAAAAGAAATGACTAACTTCATGCCGCTGAGTGGTAGAGTTTTTCGAAAAATCAGCGTATTCGGACATACCTTTCCCTCCCTTATGCAATGCAGTACCCCTGCCAGTCATGAGTCATCAAATCTATCACTAACAAGGCCCACCATCACCCCTCTCTTGCTAATCAGCGCCACCAATAGGCTTACATTTACACGCTGATCATCGTGAGCCACCTGTGCCTAGGCCCATGCAGTCTCTAACAGTACACTAAAAATTAATGTGCGTAGCACAAGCAAACATTGTTGCATCACTTTTTACAGTACACACTGATCAGCGCGTGCCATCTAGACCTAGCCCAACACAGTCTCTAACGCCGAATGTGCGAAGTCTCGGCAAACATTGTTGCGTCACTCATCACTGTCTGTGCGTATGTGATCATAGACCGGGCTGGCTGAGTGACTGCTCGGCGGACAAACTTAGGCGATGCTACATTGTTTGCAGTGGTACAGGCACACACACGCATTGTTATGGTTACTAGATCTAGGACGAGAGAGATGTGTTGAATGATTGAATGAAGGGTAAAAGTGAAAGGGGGTGAGGAGGGGAGAGAGAGAGAGAGAGAGAGAATTGGTGGAAGGGAGGGGGGGGTCATTAAAAAGATCGAGAGAGATGTGTTGAATGAGTGAATGAAAGGTAAAAGGAAACGAAGAAGACTAGTCTAGATCTTGAGAGAGAGAGAGGGAGGGGGAGACAGAGACAGAATGACAGGCAGATAAAGAGGAATCTTAATTTAAGCAACTCTTTTAGTGCCTGCTGTCATTCTTTAAAAACCTAATCGAACAAAAATATGCCCGATGTGCTATTGGTAAGGACAATCCGTCTGGAATGAGATTGTCGAATATTTTACATATCTGTGATAAGAAAAAAATTGGCAAAACAAAAAATCAGTCGCAAACACGGAATATCGAAATTTTCGGCCATTCTTGGCATTAGAGAAAAGATAGAAAAGGCCAAAGAGATTCCAGATTTGTTTCCACATTCGAATAGAAAAGAAAAGATAAAAAAATGACACACAAAAGTTTTCACCCCCACCCCCACACAGACACACAAAGCAAGAAAAGACAAAAACAAAGCGAAAAAAACAAACGAAATGAACATCCTTTACTAGGCAGGGGGCTTGGCGAAACTCATTTAACATGTGTTCCAAGAAGGGATATTACCCTATTTTTAATTCAAATTTCGTGGCTTGTGTCCCTTTCGTTTTTTTTTTTCGTTTTATCTTGACTATGTTTAAACCAAAATATGTTTAAACCGAAATTGAAATTAGACCCCCTAAAATTTCGGTTTAAACGTGTTCCACTGTATTACATTAAATAGAGATCTAGATTTCTAAATTCTAATGTGTTTCTAACAGAGTGTTATTTTAGAAAACAAAATATGTCACTATACTGATATGTACTTCAGGGGCCCCTGACAGCTTGCAGAGTAGATATACTCCACAATCCATTTTTTGTAAGGTCTGAATTCTTTATGGATTTGTATAAAATTGTATCATTTTTTCTCCCACAGATTTACAAGCTTCTTTCCTAATCCTGATTTTTAAACATTCACTAGCAGAAATACAGATACCAAGGACACACTATGGTATGTTGTTTGTTGGCTGCAGAGGGGTGTTTCCGTACATAACAATTTGAACAAATTTTGTGTTTCCGTTACATTGTCCCTTTTTAAAGCAGTCAAGTTTTCAATGTAAATTAAAAACAAAAAAAAGTTTAAATGACTTTGTAAGATCTCTTAAATATTGGGCTGATATTTCTGTGAAGTTTGGTATTTATTATTTTAAGTGTATATGAAGTCGTTTTAACAAAAAAGTGCATTAAGTCAAACTGGCTCATACTTTTCGAAAAGTTGGGGTCCTTAAATTGTATTCAAAACACTAGGCATTTGTGAGTTTACCATCCGCCATCACTTTCCTCGCTGCTCTCGAATTCCGCAATGGTTTAAATTTATGATCCTCAGCTTCTGATTTCACGATGGGTTGACACAGGGGGGAAATTAAATTTTTTTTGCCACTGGCAGGAGATAAATCCCAACATCTTTACAAAATTGACCAATGTCCTTTACTATTGCGACAAATTCATGTAATCCAGGACACACAAAAAAAAAATGAAAACAATTAACTCGACATTTGTGACAAAACCGAAAAAGGGCACTCCATATATTACAATCATGTAACAATGTAATGAATGTTGTATTAACCAACCCCACCCTTTTTTTTTTAAAATTTACTTTAGGAAAGAATTGTACAGACTACAACTATGGTGATGGAGGAGATAGAAGAGCAGTTCGCCTCTCATGAAGATCTCCAAGCTTAGATACTCTCCTTGTCTTTCGGACACGGTTTCGAGACGCTGAGACTAAATCTTTAGACCTGACTAATAAACCCATCCAAATGTATGTTATGAACTAGCTTTGTCTGAGGTTTTCATGTATTTAATATGGTCTACGGAATGAGGACATTAGAATTGACCAAAAAAGAAAATCTTTTATTAATTAGTCTTGTGTGTTTCATAACTGTTTTACATTGCATAATTTATGGCACTATTTTGAGAAATTTATGAAAGGAAAAAGCTTTGATTTTTGTGATTTTGACCAATGCGAAAAGGTGCTAGCACAAGAGCATATCAATCTGTACAACATGTGTACGGGGTGACAGGAAAAGACGTTCTAAAAAGATTTTAGACTTTTTAATTTACACCTGAACTTTTGGGAGATGAAGAAGAAAAATAGAAGGCACACTCATGAAATTGAATAAATTGAATATATTTTTGCATAATGACAAAGGTTGCAGTAATTTATTGCTCTAAAATTTTTGCATAGCTGGGAGTTGGACAGATTGCAAGGATGTCAATTTTTCGTAAATTTAGAAATTTTCAGCACTCTTTTTGAAACTTACCCCTGGAAAATTATTTATAATTATATAATCACGTTTTTTTTTCTTCCTACAAGATTTGTACGAAAAAGGGTATAGAAAACTTTTAATGATTCATAGTTTGTTGTCTAAAAAAAACCCTCTTTTTTCATATCTGTTCCAATTTTTACAAATATGGACAGAAAATATAGTGGCTGGATCACTTTTTTTCAATTTTATTGTATTTGTAATTTGAAATTTTCTATCTTGATATTTGTAAATTTCAACTGATTTTTGTTTATTTGTTTTTTGTTTTTTTCTGCAGGTGATTATGTCAACATGTGGATGAGAAAGGAAAATATACTGAAACTAGCAAAACTGAAAAGAAAACTTTTTGTCTAAGGCAGACATTCACTCGGCTGATCGACATTCTAGTTATTCCTCCATGATCTCTTTCCTACAGTATAGATTAGATCTCTATTCTCACCGATCATCGTTCCATTCAAATTCACACTAGATTCTGTGTCTTGGTCGAAAGCTAGTTATCTACTCTAGGTCTTTACTCTAGTAGAGTGCTATTCTTTCACTTGATACAGCACTTTTTATGTTCTAGGTTTTATAATCTAAACATTGATAATAAAACAAAGACAGGTATCGCAATGAAAACAGAAAAAAAGAAAAATTAGGAGTGAAAAGGAAATAAAAGCTACAGTGAAAAATAAATTCAGATTCGAGTGGCTACAGACCTAGATCTATGTGTGAAACTAAAATCAAGAAGAGGAGATGTTAGCATGGGGATACTCGAATAGTTAGCCTTTAAATTTATAATGTAAGTATTAATAGAACTATAGCTAGCTTTAGACTGTTTATTATAATCCTACAACTCAAAGGAATCACAGTATTTAGCCAGCAATCCCCATGAAACAGCAGTATTTTTAGGGGTTTGCCAGCATTCATATAGATCTATCTTTGGAACCACTAAAGATAGAATAAAAACTGTTGCAGGTTTGCAAACTGTAGACTTTGGTCTTTCATTTAAAATGTCTTTTTCATCGCGTACATATATATGCTAATTGACTTTAAAATGGTAACGGTATGTTACTAAAAATAGCTTTTTGGGTGTACTGCGAAAATTTTTCCTCCTTTTTCACTTTTTGTCACCATCATCACTGGTTTTGAGAAATTTATGAAAAGGAAAAGCTTTATTTTTGTGATTTTGAAATGGAAAGTGTGCAAATCAATACAAAATGGTTGATCTTGATATTTGTTAATTTCAACTGGTTTTTATTTATTTATTTATTTGTTTCTTTTTTTTCTGCAGGTGACTATGTCAATATGTGGATGAGAAATTATCCGGCATTCTTCAAGGATCAAAAGTCTAAAATGATTCGACTTGCGCTCTGTCCGCTACTGTTTGGCATCTCAGACAATTTGCCGATGGCCTGGGTCAAAATCTTTGTCAACCCCGAGGTTTTGAAACCTGAAAGGTTGGTCTCGCCTTTTCTCGTACATTTCTGATACTTCATTGCTGATGCCGATTTTCCCTTAATTTTACGGATTCAAAGTTTACAGGTTTAGTAAATGTCGGTCAGGGGTTATAATATTATTTTATGATTTTAATTGGTATGCTGCTGTGTGCAAGAGGTTCAGTTTAAAAAAAAACAACAAAATTCATTTCTTGTACATTCGTTAATAATTTTTTTTTTTTTTTCAACCAGAATTCACCAGCCACTCACTTCATTAGAAATGGAAACGTACGAGGCGGCTGAAGTTATCTTTGACCGATGTGCAGTACTGACTCTGGTAAGGCATAATAATGTTTGTTTGCTTTGTTACTGAACGTTAAAAGTCAGCCGTCTATTGGCTATATTGTTGACTAGCCCCAAGACTGGAGTCTGGAAATTTGACGTGCTACCACACACGAGACATTTCGAGGAGACCTGGACTTTTGTCTCAGCCGATCACATTAAACTGACCCAACAAGAGTTTTTAAATTCTGCTTAAAAAGGCGATCTAATGAGTACCTGCAAAGGTCCTGACAGGAAATTTGTCCAATTTTTGTATTGTCTGTTATTTTAAAATTAAAATTTGAAGAAAAAATAATTGGCCTAGCTGATTTTCCTAGTCAAAGAACAGATAGTTATTCAGAGATTCTTATGATGTATCATTGTTATTTTGGTCTATCCCTCTTGACAAGTTGGGGTATTGTTTTTCCTCAAGTGATTAAAATGAAATTGTGAAATTTCTAATTGTAACTTTATAGCTTCTGCCCATGTCGAACAAACACATTAATATGTAAATGTCAAATGGAATAATATGTCTGGGATATGCCATCCTTTTAATTCAATGATGTTAAATTCTCATATATATAGGTTACTTAATATTCTCTCTCTCTCTCTCTCTCTCTCTCTCTCTCTCTCCCTCTCCCTCTCTCTCTTCCTTGCTGTTTTGGCAGATGATGGTGAAAGACTTGAAGGAGATACTCAACTTTATCTACGACATCGAGGAGCGAAGTGCCCGTAAAGGCTTTATTGACGTAAACTACGCCCTAGAGAAGCTGCCCCAGCTCAAAGTCTTCCCAAGCATCTGGTGAGTTCTTCAAATTCAAGTGGTAGAGCGTTTGTCTCTTGAATGGCAGCCCGACTATTCGAATCCCACGTTTAGTGAAATATTTTTTTTGCCCTATTTTGTTCCCTACTGGTTGGATTGGTAATGGTATAATGTCATCGACTAAGGCAGAAGTTTGGGTCTCCCCGCCCTGTCGTGTGTTGGCAGCTCATAAAATTGTAAGACGTTAGTCTTGGGATCCGTCCGCAATATAGCCTATACAGAGCTGATGTTGGATGTTAGGCAAAAAAAAAAATTTTGGTTCATTATTTTTTTTTTTTATACAATTGGTTGTAATGATGAGTTGAGTTGGTGTAATGTCCAACATCATCACTATATAGGCTATATTGTGGATGGGCTCCAAGACTTGATGTCTGACATTTTTATGTGCTGCCACACACGAGACTGGGCAAGGATACTATGACTCTTGTCTCAGCCGGTCATATTAAACTGACACCGACCCAACCAGTAGGAAGCAAAATCGCCAAAGGGCTCGAACCACAGACCTTTTGTGTTGGAGGTCGGTGTTGTACTCTGGAGCCGCAGCCCCCACCCCATGGTAATGATCAAAAGAACCAACGGGTGCAGAATTGCCAGAAGGTTCCTTGGGATTTATCAACCAAAGTGTTTTAAAATGAGGTAGATTTAGTTCTGTCAAACAAACCAATCTGCTTAGCGCATGCATTGGGGTTGTCGCTTGGCAACAGTTAAACCAAAGAGTACACATTAATTTTATTGAAGCGTTTTACAAAAGGATCTCACAGTGCTTTGCTTATTATAGGGGAGCTAGCATGATGCATGCTCACTCTATTTCTTAATTGAATCAAGGCGGTTGAACAATGTTCTGACTGGGTTTTTACTGAAGTATAACAAAGGAAGCTACTGCCTTATTTACTTTAAGCCATATATACGCAAAATCCACACCGTGAAACCTCTCTCTATTTCTCACTCTTTGGTTAAGCTGTTAGCCTGCATTAAAAGGGTCTTGGGTTTGATGAACAACATGGAGGACAATTTTTCATGACAAGGCTGAGAATCTTTAGGCTGAAATTCTCCTTTTTTTGGTCTAGTTTCCTCCTTTTTTTTTACCTGTTTCAAAATATTTTTCCTCCTATTTAGTGAGAAGGTCCCTAGATTTCAACGTTTTTTTTGTGTTGGAGCATTCTCAGCTCTGTCATAGACCCCCCTGTTTCACCCCAGCAAGGAACGGGCGGGAGAGGCTCTTAAGTCAAGGTGAAATTCGAGGGAGACCAGTATATCATTAGCCAAAAAAAAAAAAAAAGATTATTGGCAAGTTGAGTTGAGTTTGTTTACCGTCCAAAATCAGCATTGTATATTATTAAAGGGCCCCAAGACTGACGTCTCACAATTTTATGTGCTGCCATACATGAGACTGGGCAAGGGTACTATGACTCCTGTCTCAGCCGCTCACATTAAACTGACTCTGACCCAACCAGTAGGGAGCGAAATTGCCAGGGCTCAAACTACAGAATTTTTGCGTCAGAGGCTGATCTTCTACTCCGGAACTGCAGCCCCCACCCCATGGTAATGATCAAAAGAACCAACGGAAGGTGCAATGTCATTAATCAACCAAAGTGTTTTAAAATGAGGTAGATTTAGGTCTGTTAAACAAACCAATCCACTGAGTGTATATATATTGGGGTTGTTGCTTGGTGCAACAGTTATGCCAGAGACTACACATTTAGTGAGGTGTTTAGAAAGTAGTAATTATTGTCTTAAAACCTTCAAAGACATTGAAAACCTGAAAAAGATCGCAGAACAGGGGGATTAGTGGAGGATTCTATGCACGAGAATACAAAAGGAAGCTGAGGCGTTGCAGTCTGACGACTATGATGCGGAACGGCGATAAGCAAGCAGTGGGGCGTTTTACAAAAGTATCTCACAGTGCTTTGCTTATTATAGGGAAGCTAGTGAGACGCAAGCTCACTCTATTTCTTTATTGTTTCACCCCAGCACGGAACAGGTGGTAGTGTCTCTTAAGTCAAAGTGAAATTCGAGCGAGTCAGTAGATTATTGGCAACCTACCTTGCAATGCCACTTGTCAAGAAAAAAAATAACCCGAGCCATAGAGAACAAGACAGCGCTGGAACCATTGTGGAAAATATTTTCTGTTGCTGTGTGTGTGTGTGTCTGTCTCTCTTTCTCTTACTCTCTTTCGCCCCCCACCCACCCCCCGTCATAGATTTCTTTTCCTTTGCTCCAGCCCTGTCTTGTTTGTGTGTGACACATGTATATAAAAATGTCAGATGTCTCGGTAACATCTGTAATTGTGTGTGTGTGTGTCTTGTCTGACTGTCTCTCTGTCTACTGACACCGACCCAACCAGTAGGGAACGTAGTCGCCAAGCTTCGAACTCAAGCCTTTTGTGTCAGAAGCTTACGTTCTACTCCAGGACCACCTCGGTGCCCAGATTATTGGCAGTCCCACCTCACAATGCCACTTGCCAAGACAAAAAAAAATAACCCCTGGTAAGAGTACAAGAAGACAGTGCTGGAACCATTGTCGAAAATATTCTCTGTAACTGTCTGTCTGTCTCTCTGTCTCTCTTACTCTCTTACTCTCTTCCCCCCTCACCCCCCGTCATAGATTTCTTTTCCTTTGCTCCAGCCCTGCCTCGTTTGTGTGTGACACATATATATGAAAATGTCAGATGTCTCTGTAACATCTGTAACTGTGTGTGTGTGTTTGTGTCTGTCTGTCTGTCTATGTCTCTCTCTCTCTCCTTCTCTCCTCTGTCTTACTCTCTTCCCCCCCACCCCCCGTCATAGATTGCTTTTCCTTTGCTCCAGCCCTGTCTCGTTCGTGTGTGACACATGTAAAAATGTCAGATGTCTCGGTAACTCTTCCCCCCACCCCACGTCATAGATTTCTTTTCTCTGAATTCTTCTTGGGGCCCGTCTACAATATAGCCTATAAAGTCTCCGTCCCCCCCCCCCCCCCCCCCCGTCATAGATTTCTTTTCCTTTGCTCCATCCCTGTCTCGTTCGTGTGTGACACATATAAAAATGTCAGATGTCAGTCTTGGGACCTTTACATAATATAGCATATATAATTATATATTGTGCTGATGTTGGACGATAAACCCACTCAGCTCAACCCTGTAAACAAAAGGCTACATGTCTAAATATAGATCTGCTCATGCCGAGTCATGTTTTTTTTGTGGTTTACTTTTGTTTTTGTTTTTGTTCTTCCCCTATATTTGAGATGTCAGTCTTGGGACCTGTACACAATATAGCATATATATTGTGCTGATGTTGGACGATAAACCAACTCAGTTCAACCCTGTAAACAAAAGGCTACATGTCTAAATATAGACTTGCTCATGCCACGTCATGTTTTTTTTTTCTGTTTTTTTTTTTTTCCCCTATATTATTTTGAGAAATGCTGAGTTTTGTGTTCAAGCTTGGAGTTTATGCTTTTTTTTTAGCATTGGTTGTGTTGATAGCCCATAGTGTTGCAATCAGTGTCGAAAAGTGCTCTTTATCTGTCTGTCTGCATACCTGTCTCTTTTACTCACTCTCTCTCTCTTTCCCTCTCTCCCTCTTTCCCTCATTCTCTTCTCTCTTTCCCACTCTCTCTCTCTCTCTCTCTCTCTCTTTCCCTCTCTCTCTCTCTCTTTCCCTCACTCTCTTCTCTCTCTCCCACTCTCTTCTCTCTTTCCCACTCTCTCTCTCTCTCTCTCTCTCTCTTTCCCTCTCTCCCTCTTTCCCACTCTCTCTCTCTCTCTCTCCCTCACTCTCTTCTCTCTCTCCCACTCTCTCTCTCTTTGTCTCTCCCTCCCTCTCCCTTAACTTCTTTATCCGCGTTTTCTCAACCTTTTTTTCCCTCCATCTCTCTGCCTCTCTCTCTCTCTCTCTCTCTCTCTCTCTCTCACCGTCCATGGTCTCTCTCTCTCTGTCATAAGTTTACTTCTCTGTGGCCTGCACGGTGACGATAGGCTACCATTAATAATAGGCAGTTATCGAGTTGACTGTAGTAAGTTGAACAACAAGGGTAATAGTGATCTATTTATATCAATTAACTATCATAGTTAGAACAGAGGTATACTCTGTGGATATTTTTTTGTTCGGCCTACTAGCCCACTAGACTTATAATACCGTCCAACCTGCATTTAATGTTTTGATGATATATGTAGCTCACTTTGGTCTGCATGCGAAAGTTGTTAACTTCCGTGAACCTGCGTGTTATCTTTGGAAGCCTGCCCTGAACATGAAAGCCTACATGTCTAAATATAGACTCGCTCACAACACATCATTGTTTGTGGGTTTTTTTGTTTGTTTGTTCCTATCGCTGAGAAATGCTGACCTATGGCTTGATTGTTTTGTTTGTTTTTATTGGTTGATTACGATGGTAGCCCGGAATGTGGGAAGCATTGTCTAAAATGTGCTGCTAACTATCAGTCTGTGTGTGTGTGTGTCTCTAGCTCTCTCTCTCCCTCTCTCTCTCTCTCTCTCTCTCTCTCTCTCTCTCTCTCCCCATCTATCGAATTCATATTATCAGCGTTTTCTCAATCTTTTCGTTTTTTTTTCCACTTCCATCTCTCTCTCTCTCTCTCTCTCTCTCTCTCTCACTCTCGAATTCATATTATCAGCGTTTTCTCAATCTTTTCATTTTTTTCACTTCCATCTCTCTCTCTCTCTCGCTCTCTCTCTCTCTCCATCTATTCCTGCCTGTCTCTCTCTCATGGGTTTCTTTCTCTGTGTCCTGTACATGAAAGCCTACATGTCTAAATACATACTCGCTCACGACACATCATTTTTTTGTTTTTCCCCTGTCAATGAGAAATGCTGAGTCTATGACTTTGTGTTCAAGCTTGGAGTCTGTTTCTGATAGTTATTTATGATGGTAGTTTATAATGCTGGTATCATTGTCGAAAATGTTCTGTTTGAATGTATGTATGTCTGTCTCTTTCCCATCTTCCTCATGCTGTCTGTTTCTCTCCTACGCCCATGTCTTCGTGTGTCTCATCAGATGGAGTCTTCTTCTTCTTCTTCTTCTTCTTCTTCTTCTTCTTCTTCTTCTTCTTCTTCTTCTTCTTCTTCTTCTTCTTCTTCTTCTTCTTCTTCTTCTTCTTCTTCTTCTTCTTCTTCTTCTTCTTCTTCTTCTTCTACTTATACTACTACTACTACTACTACTACTACTACTACTACTACTACTACTACTACTACTACTACTACTACTACTACTACTACTACTACTACTAGGGGGCGAACTGGCTCAAG
Source organism: Elysia chlorotica (assembly GCA_003991915.1). Lineage (NCBI taxonomy): Eukaryota > Metazoa > Mollusca > Gastropoda > Plakobranchidae > Elysia > Elysia chlorotica. The sequence goes on from RQTK01000329.1 coordinate 17,069, forward strand.
TGGTAGAGCGTTGGTCTCCAGATCGGGAGGTCCGCGTTTCGAATCCCACGATCGGCAGATTTATTTGTCCAATTTCGTCCCCTGTAACTGGTTGGGTCGGTGTCAGTATAATGTGACCGGCTGAGACAGGAGTCATGGTATCCTCGCCCTGTCTCGTGTGTGGCAGCACACAAAATTGTCAGACGTCAATCTATGGGGTCCGTCCACAGCATGGCCTATATAATGCTGATGTTGGACGTTAAACCAACTCAACAACAACCCCTCAGAGAGATAAAGGAGTCACCGTTGCTACTAGTATATTCATTATTGTATTAACCAGCTTAAGATATGGGATGAACATAGCTGTTACTGTGCTGACGTGTCGTAAAAATCTCTGTCTGTTTAAGGAACAATATATTTTTTGTTTTAAGTTGTATGTGCTGGCACACATACGCTCGCACTCTATCGGGATTTCCACAATAACGAACACGTAAGCCAAGATTATTTTGACGTGTCTTTTGAAGTTCTAAATATAGCCTGGCTATCCACGTTCATGCAAAACACCTTACAACTCACAAGTTAAAGTTGGATCTCTCTCTCTCTCTCTCTCTCTCTCTCTCTCACTCCCTCTCTCTTTTCCTTTTTATTTACCCTTTTTCTGCTCTTTCATTTTATCGCTTTGTAATTTGTTTCTGTTCCTGTCCTTTTGACGGTCTCTCTCTTTTTCTCTCTCTCTCTCTCTCTCTCTCTCTCTCTCTCTCTCTCTCTCTCTCTCTTTCTTTCTCTCTATCTCTTTTTCTCTCTCTCTCTCTTCTCTATTTCTGTCTCTATCTCTATAAGTCTGTGTGTCTCTCTCTCTCTCATCACACTCTTTCTCTCTCCCTCTATCTCTGACTGTTTGTCTGTCTGTCTCATGCCCATTCTCTATTTCTGTCTGTCTGCCTTTCTTCTTCTTCTTCTTCTTCTTCTTCTTCTTCTTCTCTCTCTCTCTCTCTCTCTCTCTCTCTCTCTCTCTCACACACACACACTCTGTTAATTCCTTCATTTTCTATTCGTAAACATGCGCCTGGTTCTGTATCTGTCTATTTTTACCGTTTGAGACGGGCCCAGGTCTCCAAGCCCTGTCTCGTCGGGCGAATACGCCCCCTACTGGTCAGGTAGGTGTTACTGTGTAAGTACGTTGTACATGAGACTGGTCGAGACAGGAGTCATGTTATCCCCGCACTGTCTCTGTGTGGCAGCGCCTAGAATTGTCAGACGTCAGACTTGGTGTGACCACAGTATAGCCTATATAGTGCTGACGTTAGACCCCTAGCAGCCAACTCAACCCTGAAATAAACTTAAATGTGCAACAAGTGTCAGAGTACATTACATTATTCGACTTCTTCGCATCGCGTTGCGCCCGTATTCTTTCGAAATAGTAATATCTAATTTGATAATTATTTAGCCTATAATTATAATGCTGACGTTAGACCCCTAGCAACTAACTCAACTCTGAAATAAACTTACGTGTGCAACTAGAGTCAGAGTACGTTACATTATTCGACTTCTTCGCATCCCGTTGCGCTCGTATTCTTTCGAAACAGTAATATCTAATTCGATATTTAGCCTATAATTATAGTGCTGACGTTAGACCCCTAGCAACCAACTCAACCCTGAAATAAACTTAAATGTGCAACAAGAGTCAGAGTACGTTACATTATTCGACTTCTTAGCTTCGCGTTGCGCTCCTATATTCTTTCGAAGCAGTAGTATCTACATTCTAATATTCGATATTTAGCCTATAATTATAGTGCTGGCGCTAGGCGTAAAGAAACTGAAACAAACACCAACAACAAAACAAACTTTTGTTTTAGAATTAAGCTGACTATCGTTTCAAAAGAAGCAGGGATATATAACGGGGATTTCCCTTTTCTCTCGGCCTCTAGAGCCGTAAGTACAACGTTGCAGTTGCTTACGACTCGTCGTAAGACTTCTTATTCTTATACATTTGCGACTCATCTTCGGCCTTCTTATTCTTGTATTGTTACGACTATTCCTAAGCTACCGCAACGCTGTACTTGCCCACGGATAATAAGATTTAGGAGCAGATTTAAGAAACAACTACACGATTTTACAGTAATCGAAAAAAATAGAGACGTTCAAGACAAAACAATCACTTTCCTTTTAATGACAACAAGCTTAGATCGCGTTCACGATTGATATTTTCCCCCAACCCATACTCAAAAGTTTTACGCGCATGAGAAATAGACCTACCCTATTCCTGTTTCGTCAACTTACATACAATAGACCTACTTAACTTTCCGAAAACTCACCACCATATTGCACAGCGTGTGCACATTTTTTTTCTGGAATGCAAATGGATGCTCTTTGTACACTCCCGAAGGGCTGTTTGTGCTTCTGCGCACTCCCTATCCTGTGGTACCTGCGGCCCCAAGGGCCAAGTGCGGTTTCAGTTTCAGTTTCGACCACAATGCGGAACTGGTTTCGCGATTGGGTGATTTTAAATTAATCTTCACGATTTCCTGGAATTAAATCTCCCACGGTTTCCTGGAAAACTCAGGTTTTGGCGCGTAGCAGGGAGAGGTGAACTAAGCGAAATTCAAGTATCTGAAGTTTCTAAATATAGATGAGGCTAAACTTGAAGACGGTTCGGGCCCTATTCATGTATGTACATTAGATTTAACAAGTTACAAGCTGGAGGCGTAGCCACATGATTCTACCATTAGTTAGAGATCTAGATCTAAAGCTTCAGTACACGCATCCTATTCGTTGATTGTGGTTTTCTACTTTTAACGTTATTCTATTAGGCTATAGGCATGGATAAGTGTATGTGTGATTCTCGCTGTGTTAAGAAGTGGGGTAAGATACTGTTAGATTAAAAAAAAAAAAAAAAGAATTACCAAAGTAGCCCATTTCGGCTTCTAATGTAATTGCATTAGACTATAGGCATTGATAAGTGTATATGTGAGTCTCGCTGTATTAAGAAGTGAGGTAAGATATTGGTAGATTGTACTCATTTTAAAGAATTGCATATGGTAATGTATTTTACCAAAGTAGCTCATTTCAGCATCTAACAATTATATTAAACTGACGGTATGAATAAGTGTATATATGAACCTCGCTGTATTGAAAAGTGAGGTAAGATACTGGTAGATTGTACTCTATGTATTTAACCCTTTTAAAGAATTTCATAATGTATGTACCAAAGTAGCACATTTCTGCTTCTAACGTAATTCTATTAGACTGGCGGCATTGATAAGTGTGTATGTGAGTCTCGCTGTGTTAAGAAGTGAGGTAAGATATTGGAAGATTTAATTTTTTAAAGAATTTCATAATGTATGTACCAAAGTAGCCCATTCCTGCTTCTTACGTAATTGTATTAGACTGACGGTATAATAGGTGTATATTATGTGAGTCTGGCTGTGCTAAGAAGTGAGGTAAGATACTGCTAGATTAAAATTAAAAAAAGAAGAATTGCATTTGGTAATGTATTTACCAAAGCAGATGATTTCTGCTTCTAACGTAGTTCAATTAAACTATAGGCATGGATAAGTGTGAATCTCGCTGTATTTAGAAGTGAGGTAAGATATTGGAAGATTTAATTTTTTTTAAAGAATTGCATATGGTAACGTATTTACCAAAGTAGCTCATTTCTGTTTCTAACGTAATTCTATTAGACTTTAGGCATGGAAAAGTGCATATGTGAGTCTCGCTGTGTTAAGAAGTGAGGTAAAATATTGGTAGATTGCACTCTTTTTAAAGAATTGCATATGGTAATGTGTTTACCAAAGTATCCCATTTCTGCTTCTAACATAATTCCATTACTAGACTGAAGGCATGGATGCGTGTATATGTGTCTCGCTGTATTAAGAAGTGAGGTAGGATACTGCTAGATTGTACTCTTTTTAAAGAATTTCATATCTTAATGTATTTACAAAAGTAGCCAATTTCTGCTTCTAACATAATTCGATTAGACGGAAGGCATGGATAAGTGTAGATGTGAAGCTTGCTGCGCTAAGAAGTGAGGTAAGATACTGCCCAAATTTACTTCTTGTCTTAGTCGATCACATTATACTAACACCACCCAACTGGTTAAAGGGACGAATCGGGCTGTTAAATTCTAGGCCGATCGCAGGTTTCGAACCGGACACCTCACTATTGGGAGACCAACACTCTACCACTTGTGCATATTTGCACACTCACTTTAAAGAGAAAGGTGAAAAGAAAACCATTCTATCTTGAACTCCACACGGGAATCCCGATGTATACCCGATATGGACCAACGAGTAAATGAGGTTTCCGGGAAAACATCGGGTGGGAGAAGCGACGTGGCGTTACTCGTATCGGAAAACCTCACACTGGCGGATTGGTTATTTTGGTTTCCTAACGTAAAACGTCATATGCGGGGTCAATTATATGAGGTCCCAAGACTAAGCCTGGCAAAGTTAATGTATGTCTTGTCTTAGCCGATCACATAATGCTGACACCACCCAACCTGTAGGGTGCAAATCGAGCTATTAAATTCCAGGCCGATGGTAGGTTTCGAACCGGGGACCTCACTATTGGAAAACCAACGCTCTACCACTTGTATCGGATCAGAACCCCCCTTTCCCCGCCCTCCCAACCCACACGTACATTACTAGAGTTCTTGGCATTTGAATTTCGGCCTTTACAATACATTGACATTTGGGTAAATGGATAAGATGGTTGGGGGGGGGGGGGGGGGGGCGTGGGAACAGCGATCGACATACATTGTTTCGGAAAATATCAGACTGGCGGGTTGGTTGGTTGTTTAGCGCCAAATGTTAAAAGCGAGGCTGTATTGTGGTCTTACAAAAACCTAAAAGTCTACACGAACTGAAACTAGAGCCCCTGCGCGGGATTCTGAATTGTATTGTTAAGTGAATATAGCCATTTTGCTAACATACTCTAAGAAAAGAGCTCAGTCGCTGATATCGGCCCACAAGACAAAATGTCTGACGAATTTATGTGCTCTACTGGTCACATTAAACTGACACCGACCCAACCAGTAGGTGATTCCTTGTTTTTTGGAACAATATAAATCACAAAAACGGCCAACCGAACAATACTTTAAACAAATTTAACGCTGTCTCAAACTTTGACGCGAAATTTTCCTAGTTTCTTTTCAAATTGTGAGATGGAACCTTGTTATTCTCAAATCACGATATAACTGTATTTAGGTCAACAGTCCTATCGCTGGGGTTATGTGATAATAATAATTCCTCAGAAACTTACAAGAGTACACGGAACTAAAACCGTACACGGAAATTTGAATTATAAGTTGTTGTTGTTGTTGTTGTTGTTGTTGTGAAGTGAATGATTCATATAACTACTAGATCTACATGGTACGATGTTTCAATGACGTTGTGGTGAACGCTTTTGAACCAATAAAGAGCCGTTTCTTTTTCCCGATGCGCCTTTCTCTCTCTCGTGTGTGTCTCTCTGTCTCTGTGTCTGTGTGTCTCTCCTTCTCTCTCTCTCACTCTCTCTCTCTCACTCTGTACTGTCCGTATGTGTAGTGCGTTTATGTGTGTGTCTCCCCCTTTTTCTCTCTCTCTCTCTCTCCTCTCTCTCTCTCTTTCTCCCTGTCTGTTTGTCTCTCTATTTCTCTGTCTGTGTGTCTCTCTTTCTCTCTGTCTTTCTTTATATCTTTCTATCAGTCTATGTTTTCTTCTGTCTGTCTGTCTCTCTCCCCCTTTCTCTGTCTTTCTATATGTGTATCACTGTATCTCTTTGTCAGTCTCCCTCTCTATCTCTCCCCCCCCCTCTCTCTCTCTAATCTTACATTGATAAACTCGATAGCATGTACATGTATGTACATACATTTGTAAAGTCAACAGTGTAAGGGACGTAACCTATGAAGAGTTTAGAAAAACCAGAAACAACAGCATTCAGTAGAAAAGATACCTTTACAAACAGTGGTAACCATGGTTCACCTTTTGTTCATGTGTTATTATTTGCCTTGGTGGGAATTTTCATTGGCGTGTCTTCTCTTTTTCTCTACTAAAACTGTGCATGGTTTTTATTTTGTTTCAGGAACCCAATCCGAAGAGACTACGAGAAAAAGAAAAGGAGGGCACAGATTCTCATTCTCTATTTCTTCAAAACAAGTGAGTGCTGAGGCAGGATTTGTGTGTGTGTGTGTGTGTGCTGTATTGTTTTTCTTACTTTTGCTTTTATTATTTTGCTGTTGCTTGTTTGTTGTTGTTTTTGTGTATGTGTGTTGGGGGTGGGTTCTGGGTGGAATGGGTTAGTAAATATAATTATTTCAAGTTTTGCTGATAGTTTTAGAAATAATACAAAATATTTGTGATGATGATGATTATAAATATGGCAATACTACTGATAATGATGGTGATGATAATTGTTGTAGTGATGGTAATGATGCTGAGGCGAAAAGTGGGGGCCCGACTGTAATATAGCCGATGTAGTGTTGATGTTGGACGTAAAGCAACAAATATTCACACATTCTGTTGATCACTGATTTCCCCAGTCATCCACCAGATAGTGACGATGGTGATGATGATGGTGATGAAGATTCTTTACTAAGATAATAATCATTAACCATGTCCCGTGTTACTCTTTCACCACTGTCCCCCTCAGTCCACCACCGGATAGTGATTATGATAATGATGATGATGGCAATGATGATTCTTTACTAAGACATTAATAATCATTAACCCTGTTCTGTGCTACTCTTTCACTACTGTCCCCCTCAGTCCACCACCAGATAGTGATAATGATGATGATGATGATGATGATGATAATGATAATGATGATGATGATGATGATGGCAATGATGGTTCTTTACTAAGACATTAATAATAATTTACCATGTTCTGTGCTACTCTTTCTCCGCTGTCCCCCGCAGTCCATCACCAGATAGTGATAATGATGATGATGATGATGATAATGATGATGATGATGACAATGATGGTTCTTTACTAAGACATTAATAATCATTAACCATGTTCTGTGCTACTCTTTCTCCGCTGTCCCCCTCAGTCCATCACCAGATAGTGATAATGATGATGATGATGATGATAATGATGATGATGATGATGACAATGATGGTTCTTTACTAAGACATTAATAATAATTTACCATGTTCTGTGCTACTCTTTCACCTCTGTCCCCCTCAGTCCACCACCAGATAGTGATAATGATAATGATGATGATGATGATGATGATGATGATGATGACAATGATGATTCTTTACTAAGACATTAATAATCATTAACCATGTTCTGTGTGTTACTCTTTCTCCGCAGTCCACCACCAGGTTGTGCATTACGGCCGAGACGGACAAGACAAGGCGGAGCTTGTGAGAGAAGCTGTGGAGAAAAGAGCTGTGAGTTACCTTACCTTGGTATTGGAATTAGTAGTAAAAAACCATGTTTTTTCTTTCAGTGTTAGCATTTAGAAAAGAGCTGTAAATTACCTTACCTTGGTTTTACCATATGCTTTTCTCTTTTAAAGGGAGCGGGTGTTTGATCTCTTTTGTTCCCCTCTACTTCATTCTTCTTTTTCTCTTCCCTTCTCTTTTTTCAACTAATACTGGAATCCTCCCTCCCTCCCCTTCTCTCTCTCTCTCTATCTCTCTCTGTATCTCTCTGTCTGTCTCGGTCTCTCTCCCTCTCTCTCCTCTCGCTCTCTCTCCTCTCTCCCTCTCTTCCTCTCTTTCTGCCTGTCTTTCTCTCTCTAAATTTTGTATTTCCTTCTAATTTAAATTTAACACTGAAATCCGCCTCCCCTCTCTCTCTCTCTCTCTAGCGCAAACAGAGACGTACGTCTGGAGAGTCCAAATCTGCCTTGGCCCACACCGCCCTCAGAGAGGGAAGACTGACCACTGCCCTGCAGCTTTTTGAAGAGGCCCTCACCTTAAAGTATGTACTGTTGTCATTGTGGAATAGGCTATAGATTTCCCTAATTTGATAGTAAAAATCTTCCTGAACTTATAGAATAAACTATTTCCCGAATTTGATAGTTTTCTGTCTGAAGTGTTTTCATTACTGAGTGCACAAAGCAGAAGCTGTTTGAAGAGGCCCTGGCCTTAAAGTATGTGCTGTTGACATCATGGAATGGACTATAGATTACCCTGATTTGATAGTTATCTTCCTGAAGTGTTTTCATTACCGAGTGCACAAAGCAAAAGCTTTTTGAAGAGCCTGACCTTAAAGTATGTGCTGTGTACATCGTAGAATGGACTATTTCCCTAATTTGATAGTAAAAATCTTCCTGAACTTAGAGAATAAACTATTTCCCTAATTTGATAGTTATCTTTCTGAAGTGTTTTCATTACTGAGTGCACAAAGCAAAAGCTTTTTAAAGAGGCCCTAACCTTAAAGTATGTACTGTTGACATCGTGGAATGGACTATTACCCTAATTTGATAGTAAAAGTCTTCCTGAACTGTTTTCATTAGAGAGTGCATAAAGCAAAAGCTTTTTGAAGAGGCCCTAACCTTAAAGTATGTACTGTTGTCATTGTGGAATAGACTATAGATTTCCCTAATTTGATAGTTATCTTCCTGAAGTGTTTTCATTACTGAGTGCATAAAGCAAAAGCTTTTTGAAGAGGCTCTGACCTTAAAGTATGTGCTGTTGTCATTGTGGAATAGACTATAGACTACCCTAATTTGATAGTTATCTTCCTGAAGTGTTTTCATTACTGAGTGCATATAGCAAAAGCTTTTTGAAGAGGCCCTGACCTTAAAGTATGTACTGTTGTCATCGTAGAATGGACTATAGATTTCCCTAATTTGATAGTAAAAGTCTTCCTGAAGTGTTTTCATTACTGAGTGCACAAAGCAAAAGCTTTTTGAAGAGGCCCTAACCTTAAAGTATGTACTGTTGTCATCATGGAATGGACTATTACCCTAATTTGATAGTTATCTTCGTGAAGTATTTTCATTACCGAGTGCATAAAGCAAAAGCTTTTTGAAGAGGCCCTAACCTTAAAGTATGTTCTGTTGTCATTGTGGAATAGACTATAAATTACCCTAATTTGATAGTTTAGTTATCTTCCTGAAGTGTTTTCATTACCAAGCGCATAAAGCAAAAGCTTTGAAGAAGAGGCCCTAACTTTAAAGTGTGTACTGTTGTCATTGTGGAATGGACTAGTTCCCTAATTTGATAGTTCCTGAAGTATTTTGATTGGACTTAAGCCCATTTTGCTTTTTATTTAGACAAGACCTCAAAACTACATTAGCCTATACATTTCAAAACAGACAGACCTAGATCTAGAATAGACGATTTCCCCAATTTGGTAGTTATCTTTCTGTATTATTTTCATTATTGAGGGCATAAAGCAAGAGCTCTTGACTTAAGCCACTTTTGCTTTTTATTTAGACAAGACCTTCTAAGTTAGACTATAGATTTTAAAACGGAGAGACCTAGATCTAGAATACACTATTTCTCTAATTTGATAGTTATCTTTCTGAAGTGTTTACATTTTTATAATTTCTTATAGTGTGCTAATCGTCACAACATTCAGCTTTAACTGGAAGAATAGATGGTAAAAGAAGTAGAGGTAAACAAAGGATAATATATTTAGATAGTCTAAGTCTAAGCAGATTGGAAACTCAATAAAGACAAGAACAGTTTAGAGGTTTTAAAGTTGTCTGAACAAAGAGATGAGTCGCGTGCCATGATCATCTATGTCTGTTCTAGACCTGGTACTGGATGAGTGAATAAATAGTGTGCTTGGAAGCACCAAATCCAAATGCACTTTAAGAGGTTAAAAAAATTATAATTTCATAACTAGAGATATTCCTCTTTTCTTTGAAAATGAAAAAAAAGATCAATCTAGAGTAGTTTTTTTAATTTTTTCCTTCTTTAAGTTTCTATCTCACAACATATGTCAGCAACTTTTGTGTGATTCACCCTGGTTGCCTCTTGTGCTATCATGCTATCGTGGCGACTGTAAGAAATTGAAGAGAAAGAAATTGAGTCTTACCTTTGTTTCTCTTTCTCTTTCTCCACAGTCCGTTCAGTAGCCAGGATTACTGCAGCCGCGCAGAGACCTACATCAAGATGGAGAAATTTGTGTAAGTCTCAATCCATTGGGAAGTTCTTCATGTAACGGTTGTCTTCCACGTAAAATATTATTAAGATGAAAGGAGATCTTTGGTTAAGAAGAAAGGAGATCTTTGTCCAATTTCAGTTAAGAACTCGACAAGAGTCGAGTTATCCCTGCTCTGTCTTTTTGTGGCAGTATGTAGACTGACAGTTGTGGGACGCATTCGCAATATAGCCTGTGTCAAGACAAGCTGGAGGCTAAGCAACAAACAAAAAAACTTAAAATCCGCTTCTTCTTCTTCTTCTTCTTCTTCTTCTTCTTCTTCTTCTTCTTCTTCTTCTTCTTCTTCTTCTTCTTCTTCTTCTTCTTCTTCTTCTTCTTCTTCTTCTTCTTCTTCTTCTTCTTCTTCTTCTTCTTCTTCTTCTTCTTCTTTTCCTCTTCATTTTTTATTACAATTATTATTATTATTATTATTATTATTATTATTATTATTATTGCTATGACTATAATTAATTTTGTCATTATTATCTTCATCTTTATCTCCATCCAATGCCAGGAATGCACTGCCCGACTGTTGGAGAGCCATGGCTCTGGACCAGAACTGTGTATCTAAGGTAAGGGTTCCTTAATTCCTGGGAGGTGAATTGGCCCATGTTGTAGAGTGTTGGTCTCCCAATTGGGTGGTCCCCAGTTCGAAACCCACGATCTGTCAAAAATTTATTTGTTTGATTTTGTCCCCCACTAGTTGGGTCGTTGTCAGTATAATGTGATCGGCTGATACAGGAGTGCTAGTGTCTCCGCATTTACTGTGTGTGGGAGCACATAAAATTGTCAGATGTCAGTCTTTGGATCCGTCCACAATATAGCCTATACAGTGCTGGCGTTGGACACTAACCTTTTGCTATCACGGCGCACACATGTGGGCATTGATAGGCATTGATTTACTCTTGTGCTAGAACCTTTTTAGATTTATCAGCGCACTTTCCATTTCAAAATAATAAAAAAATCAGAGGTTTTACCCTTTATAAATTTTTCCTGAATTCTTAAAAAATAGTGGGCACACCAGGATTAGGCCTTTAAGGATGCGGTTCAATCTACTCAACTCAACTTCTCTTTCTCTGTTACGCAGAGCTGCTACCAGGCCACGCGGTGCTACTACGAGTTGGACAATCTGGAGAGGGCGTTCGGCATGAACGAGCTGGCCATGGATCTGTGTAAAGACCCCGAAGAAAGGAAGCTTATAGAAGCTCAAGGCCTGAGCATTCAAAAAGGTTTGATTTGTGTATTAACCTAACATGTTGACAATGCATTATAATCTTAGCAAAATATAGTTCATTGATTGCTTTATAATTAAAAGCGCTTTGAGCAACATAATGGGAAAGCTGCTATATGACTGCACCTTATTATTATTATTATTATTATTATTATTATTATTATTATTATTATAGTAGTAGTAGTAGTAGTAGTAGTAGTAGTAGTAGTAGTAGTAGCAGCAGCAGCAGCATGATTATTATTATTATTATTATTATTATTATTATTATTATTATTATTATTATTATTATTATTATTATTATTATTACTATTATGATGATGATGATGATTAATATTATTATATTATTATACAAAATCTGTCTATTGATAGCTGTTCTCCTTCGTTTTTTTCCAGCCAAAGCGGAAAAGAAAGTATACAAGTGAGTCAAACGCAACAGCTGTTATTTATCATAAAGTTGCTTTATAATCTATGACTGTTTGAAGGAGAATTCAGGTGATATGTGTGGCTTTTGATCAAGTTACAAAACTCAAACCAAGCCAAAGTCGGTAACTACTCTGAATGAAGGTGCACTAAATAGACAAAAGCAGGGACATTATTATGAGAAGGGATAGACTATTTCATAGCGTTTTAAAAAATATCCATGTTTTTCCCTCCACCGTATGTTGGTTGTTTTTTTTACTTACGGGAGTTGCAGTAATTTTCCCAGCAATGCTTAAAAATCCCTTTTTTTTTTTAGGGTTTTCAATCAATTCTTATCTTTTGAACCAATAAAGATTGAATAAAATTTGTTTTCAGGCTTGAAAACGGCAGGTTTTTATGTTTCGAATTAAATATTTGAAAAATTGAACTCACTCACAGCTTGCTTGTACAAGCTGTGACTGAGTTGAGTTAGCTTGAAAACGGCAGGGTTTTATGTTTCGAATTAAATATTTGAAAAATTGAACTCACTCACAGCTTGCTTGTACAAGCTGTGACTGAGTTGAGTTAAGATTCTATCCTGATTTTATTTATGATGAAATTTTATGTTTGTGCCAAGTAGAGGGGAGAACTGGGGTAGGAAGTAGAGCATTGCTCTCCTAATCAGAAGATCATTGGTTCAAAACCCTTGATTGGTAAAAAAAAAATGTATTTGTCCAATTTTGTCCCCTACTGATGGGATTGGTGTCAGCATAATGCGGTGGGCTGAGTCAGGAGTTCAAATCTCCCAGCACTGTTTCTGTAAATTTGTCAGACATAAGTCTTGTGGCCCATCCTCAATATAGCCTATATAGTGCTGACATTGGACATTATGCAACTGACACTGTCTGTGCCAAGTTATCGCTCTTGATTTATCATATTACATTTGTTGATTTTGTTGTTGTTGCAATTTCAGATACCGAGGTACGCCAGAGTCGGAACTGGACACTGTGGAGGATGACAAGGTAAAAGAAAACACAGCCAGAAAGTGACTACAAACTTTACTATTAAACTTCTTCTTGGTTGGACCTGTTCAATTTTTATTGTGAAAGCTCCTTGAAGACAAGTAGTAGCTGAAACATACTTTGAAATAAAACGTTATGTATTTTTTCGTTTACTTTTTATTAACTGTGATTGCACCTGTCCCTTAAAAAAAAGTGTCTTTTTGTAATATTATTATTATTGTAACTTTTATTGTAATTATTATTAAAAATAAATAAAAGAAGTGGAGGGAAAATATCTCCTTCTTTAAGTTATATTAATAATTTTTAAATGACAAAGAAATAAAGGAAAACCTAGATCATTTTTACCTTGAGAGCTGCTTTGAGTAAGATCTGGCCTTGCGCTTAGCAGCATTTCGTTCCCTTGAACTCAAATGGAACTGCTCTTTCAAAACATCCACCACAGGCTGTGACACAAGCAGAGTAAGAGCAGTTTTTTTAAATAGCTTTTTATTGATTTTCTTATTTTTTATCTAACATTATCATTGTTTAAGTTTTCTATGCTTACAAGTTTCAAAATGCACATACAATTTTTCTGGGATAGCCAAGATTCAAACAATAGACCATTCACAGACAAAAAAAAATTAATATCAATGGTCTCTGGGATTTCATAGACTGTAATATAGTTATGTACTCAATTTAACATTGATTTGAAGTTAAAAACAAAAAAAAAGATTATCATTTCAAAATGGATATTTTGATCATCGAGAAATTGACAGCAGATATTGCTAAAAACAAAAAAATTAATTTCAGAGCTATTATTATTATTCTTATTATTATTATTATTATTATTATTATTATTACTACTACAACTACTACTATTATTAATTTTGATACTATCATTATCATTAAATTATTAAATTTTTTTCCCTATGACAGACCAGCGTGGTGTTCCGCAAGCTTCAGTGCGAAGGCTCCAAGCTGTACCAGAGCAAGAAGTTCAGTGAGGCCGCCGACAAGTTCCACGAAGCTCTCGAGATGATCTCCTCATTTGGGTTGGAGGTAAGAAACAGTCAGTTCGGCAAGCTCTTAGACTAATGCTCCAATTGAGATTGTGAATTTGGAAAGTAGTTTGGAGATGTACATTTTAATTTACGTTCAGGTTAGCGCATAGCTCATCAAGTTAGAGTAAATAGTGAAGCTTATTTCATTCTGAAATTTGGACTATGGATTTAAGGAGTCCCAATCAAACCACCCCACCGATCCCCCAAATAAATCAAAATTTCCTTGGGTTGTAGTACAACTTTGAGTTCAGCTTACAACATGCGACTTGTCTTAAGATTTAATAATCCGATTCCTGTTTTAAGGCGAGAAAATATCTAAGTTATCTTGTTATTGTACTTATAATCACCTTCCTGTTTAAGACGAAAAAAGTTGTAAGATATCGTGTGATTGTACTTATCACCCTAGACTTATGCTTGTCTTGTTAACTCAACGGTGATTTTGCCAGAAATTCTCATGAAATTGCACTAAATTGTGTCTTTTTAACCAAGCAAGGTGGAATAAAAAATTTCTGCAGATGTTTAAACTTCAGCTTTTTATCTTTGAAATAAAATGTCCTAACTCACCGCTTACACATACACGATACGACTCTGTTTGCTTAAATGCTAAACATAAAATGCTTAGTATGGATGTTACATTAGTGTTTTTTTCTCTCCTTCCCCCAGGCTTTAGAGACACAGCTGGAAGATTCTCTCATACTCAACTACTGTTATGGACTAGCCTGTGTTCGCACGGGAATTTTTAGTGTGAGTTGCTTATATGTTCGTTGGTTTTTATTTTTGTTGTTGTTCAATGTTGTATCCATGCAGTTGTCAGCACAAGAATATTTAGTATGATTCGCTTACATTTTTTTGGTTATTTCTTTATCCGTGCAGTATTTTGTGACCGACTTAGACCTGAAATGGTATCCTGGCACTGTCTCTGTGTAGCAACACCTAAAATTGGCGCCCATCCATAATTTAGTATACATTGTGTTGAGGATGGACCTATAGCAAAACAAACCAACTCTGCTCAACTATGAACTGTTTTGAATTGAACCAAAAAAATATGTTTTGCTATAAAATTTTTCTCTTGTTTGTGTGCACAGAATCAACCAACTCAACTCAACTATGGACTGTTTTGAATTGAACAAAAATAATGTGTTATGCTATATATATATTTTTCTCTCTCTTGTGTGCACAGAACCAACCAACTCAACTCAACTATGGACTGTTTTGAAATGAAAAAAAAAAAAATGTGTTTTGCTATATATTTTTTTTTCTCTCTTGTTTGTATGCACAGAACCTCCAGCGGGCGATAGAGAAATTCAACTACGTCATCTGTCACAGCACTGATTTCCCTGCCGCTCACTACGGTCTAGGTCTTGCTTATAAAAGTTTAAACAGGTAAGGAGACGTAACAAGAATATGATTAGGTCAGATAACATTGTGTCTCTGGTCAAAGGAAATGGTTTTCAGTATCATTATTGTTGTTGTTAATTTTATTTTATTATTATTATTATTATTATTATTATTATTATTATTATTATTATTACTACTACTATTATTATTATTATTATTATTATTATTATTATTATTATTATTATTATTATTACTACTACTACTACTATTAATATTGTTATCACTGTCCTATTTATTTTTATCATCATTTTAGTTATTATTATTAAGTTATTATTAATAATATCTGATACGGCTTGGAAGACATGGTCGCTCTGAAAAAGACCCAAAGGCGCCTCCCCCAGGCACCAACATGTTTTAAAGTGTTGCTGGTAATGTTTGATATCTGCGAAAAGGTGTGTTCCACATGGTCAGTTTTACACCTGTAAAACAGTAGCCTTGGCTTCCATGACGACCAGGGACAGGGATGTAATTACATTGTACTTGGGACTGCACCTGCGCTGGGTGCTGGCCGCCTCATTCATACAAATATCACTTTGTAAAAAGTCCGTAGACTGTGTGATTGCGGCACACAGTTGGTGGGAGCTAAGGAGTCCAGTGGTTAAAGCGTCTTGTTAACATAGGTCCCCAGTTCCATTCCCCTATCAGACGGCCTTTTGTTCTACTTTTATCCTACTGGTGGGATAGGTGTCAGTCATTGATCTATACATAGAATATCACTGGTGTCAGTACATGTATAATGTGAACAATCTAATCCCGTCCGTGAATGCAATACATTAGAAGAGAGGTTCTGTTTCTTCAACCTAGGAAAACAAAACGTTAGTTTCCGTATTAGGTCTTTTGGAAACTTCAAAAAAGATATTTTAGCGGTGTTTTATCTTTCTCGAAGTTACGAAATTAATATGAGACAAAGAATAAGTAATTTGTGGCTGAAAAACCAAGTTATTTCTAGGTAACACTCTGTTGGCGTGCGTTTTTTGTTGTTGTTGTTGTTGTTGTTGTTGTTGTTGTTGTTGTTTTTTGTTTTGTTTTTTTTTTTTTTTTTTTTTTTGCTATTGTTATTATAATTAGTATTATTGTTGTTGTTGTTGTTGTTTTTTATCACTTTTTTATTGTTATCATTGTCCTCATCACCATCACCAACATGATAACCGTCCCAGGTTCCCCGATGCTCTAGTGGAATTCCAGCGGGCGATGGATGGCAGGAAGAAAAGCCAGCAGCTCCAGTGGCCTCAGACAGTAATCCCTTTGGAGGAGACGGATCCAGGCTCGCTACAGGTTTTGTTTGTTTGTTTATTATTAGTTTTTGGCGGTTAGAATATATATTTAGGCCCAAAACAGTACACATAGAAAGTTATATATATATATAACCGCCACTGTGCTAAAATTTTGGCATAAGTCATTTTTGCTACTTTTGAGATAATCTATAATAATTTTTAAAATTTTTTACTTCTGCAATATGTTGGATACAAGTTTCGAATAAGATAAAGCAAAAACCTATCAGCCCATTTTTAATCTAAACTTTTAGTTAGAAAGATCTCATTTTTACTTTTGCAACAACATTTCTCTAGCATTTTGGCATAAGTATTACTAAGGCATCTTATCGTATCACCATGATGATATGTCGTTTTTTTTGTAGTTAGTCTTAATCACAATGAGATTAGACTAGTGTTCTGAGATCAGTACAAACAAACCTTTTTAACGATATAACACTTGCAATTTGGCATTAGGCTTACTTTTACCATTATTATAGCTCCACTACAATATATGTCGTTTTTTTTTGGTGGTCAGTGTGAACTGCAATAAGAAATAGCAAGTGTTCTAAGATCAGAATAAATTGATTTTTTTCTTTCCTCCCACCTGGCAGCATTTACTGAAGAATCTAATGCGAGAGTGCCGGCATCCGCCCAAACCAGACGCTATATGCAGGTATCATTCGGACGCTGATAACTCTAGGGCAGAAATCTATGAATCCGATCCGGACTATAAGGTAATAACAATAATGATAATGATAGTAATAATGATGATAATATTAATAATAATAATTATAATAATAATGATAATAATAATAATAATAATAATAATAATAATAATGATGATGATGATGACAACGACTATGAATGTAATCATCATAATGTAAACAACAACAATAACAATGATGATGATAGTAATCATACATTTAAAAGATTTTTAAAATTTAAATTTAGGTAGAGGAATAAGTGAAACTAGATGGGTTTAAAAAAAAATGATAAGTAGACTTATTAAGTGTATTTTTAAGCAAATCCATGCAAATCGGCCAGCAATTAATAAATTCTCCAGCTTTTAAACTGAAATTAAGTAAATTAAATAATTGTTTTTCCTATTATTATTTTTTTTGCTCTCTTCTCAGGGGTTTATACGTCTGTTATGCAACTGTAAATGTTGTATAGAATTCCATTCCAATTGTTGGAAAACGTTCCGACATAATATGGGAAAACACATTGATAAGGTGAGTAAATGGAAATACCATATTTTTATATGACCAGAATCAGCAATATCTATATTTATTATATATAATACTAAAAATCTGTCTGTAATTATGTAATTATATTATAGATTGATACTATATTTTTTTAACGAGGATGAACACATTTATCTTTTTGTTTGAAGAGCCATCTAGAAGAAGATTATTTTGATCATCATCATAATAATGGCAGTAATAATAATAATAAACATAATAATAAGAATAATAATAATAATAATAATAATAATAATAATAATAATAACAAATTAAAGAAAAAAATAATATTAATCTGCTGCAGTGAGAGGTATAATACTTGAAGCGACTTCTTGCAAAATATAAAAAATGATTTCACCTCACGTCTTTTTTTTCCCTCCATCTGTACAGGAGATGCTAGACAAAGAGTGTCCCACTCCAAACTGCTGGGGCGTTATCATTAATATTACTAGGCTTAGGCCAGACATGGATCATCCAATAGTGAGTACATTTTCACTGGGCTTTGTAGAGCTTTTTGTTTGGTTGGGTTGGTTTAACGTCCAACAGCAGCACTATATAGACTATATTGTGGACGGGCCTCAAGACCGACGTCTGACAATTTTATGTGCTGCCACACACGAGACAGGGCGGGGATACCATGACTCCTGTCTCAGCCGGTCATATTATACTGACACCGACCCAACCAGTAGGCTTTGTAGGGTAGCATGAGACTGGCTGTCAGAGCATTGGTCTCCTAAATTTGAGGTCCCCGGTTTGAAATCCTCGATGGGACTAAAATGTGATTGTCAGTGTTCGTCCATTACTGGTTGGTTCGGTGTCAGTGTAATGTGACCAGCTGAGACAGAGGTCTAGGTTTTCTCGCACTTATTGTGTAAAATTGTTAGACATTAATGTTGGGATCCATCTCCAATATAGCCTACATAGTTTACTGTCTACTGTCAGAGATCAGTATAGAGACTGGTTGGCAATATAGCCTAGAGGGTGACATTGGATGTCACAGAATATATATTTTTTATTTGTGAACTAGATCAACAGGTTTTTTTTAGAACATCTACATCTCAGAATTGTGTATTAAAGTCTCTCTCTCTCTCTGTTTTTTGTTTTTTTTCGCAGGAAATGACGTCATCTAAAAAAATAGAAGCGGCACCTCATATATGCAAGCCCATGGTGAAAATTAAAACCACAAAGTAAGCAGGAGCGACTTGCATCGCCATTTGTTATCAAACCAGGGCGAATCTGGCATAAGTCGCAATTTGGACTTTGATTTTGTTCGTAATGTGTTAACCCTTTTTCCCTTACAGTCTAGTCACTAGTCAGACACTCAATTCTTAACTTAAGGGAGATAACGTAAATGCTGTCTGTAGTTTCTTGATACAAACGCAATAGATCATCCATGATGAAAAAACACTTGAAAAGAACAACAAACTTCAAAAAATCACAACTTCCCAACCCAATAGCCGATTCTTTTCATTCAAAGACCATTGAAACAATCGAGTCTATTTCCGGCTGTCTAAAACGACAACGATGTCACTATTTCCTATGTTAGCCGATATGGTCCACGATATTGCGGTACACGATAGCGTCACTTTAGTAGGCGTGGCCGGCGACCTACGGCGACTGCGAGGGTTTACCGACCGGCGGCGACTGTAAGTGTAAAAGGGTTAAGAAACATAAATTCACTGTCTCCCCGCCCCGTCTTGTGTGTGACAGCAAGTAAAAATTCTCAAAACTCAGTCTTGGGGTTGTCCACAATACAGTCTTTACAGTGCTGACGGAATATAAGCAACAAAACAATCAAATTAAGATTCTCAGGGGCATAGTCGCAAAGAAAAAAAAAGTCTTGTTCTAGAGCCCTCTAAGATTAAAAAGAAAAGCGAATTTTGTTTAATCTATTGTTGCAGAAAGGGTAGCGTTATGATATTGGAATCCTTTAACACTTTCCATACCTCAAGTCGGGAGAGCTGGTTCTGATTTTAAGATTTTTGTGTGAATAGAAAATCGGGTGTGTAGGGAATGAGTTAAAAAAAAGATATTTGCTTTTTAACAATTTTTGATTCATTAAAAAAATTACTTGTTGCCTTTTTTCGTTATTGTTGCCCTATATACAGTGAACATCTGATATATAGATATCTATGGGCCCAGAGATTTTATGTCGATATGAGGGAAAGTTGGTATTGAAGGAATTTCTCAAATATACACAAGCAACGAAGGTTTACAAATAATGCGGTTGCTCTGGTTAGCATCAATAGAATAAACCAAGCTTATTCTCACAACTCAAAAAGCCTGACAGTCAAATTTAGTGGTTAGCGGATGATAGGATGAGATAAGATATATATACTTTTGTTGTCCATTCGAGGAAAATTGTCATCTTGGTTACACGGGCTGCAGAAAAGGTAGATGGACAATATTATTATTACATGTATTTAATAACATATTAAAAAAAAAAGAAAATAGATATTTATACATACAATGAGGATATGTAATGTTACACTGCTTATAAATCACTTTAGATACACAATAGTTATTATTTGATGATAAAAGTATCAATAATGCATATAGATGTATATAATTATTAGAATAATTATTTATACGCATTATTTATACTTTTTCATCAAACAATAACTATTGAGAAGAAAAATCTGGACTTGAACAGGCATGTCAATAGACGGGAAATGTTGATATTAGACAATTTGATGTATATATATATATATATGGTGTGCATTGTATGTATTTTGATATTCTTTCCCCATAAAGTGCCTTAAAGCTACAGAAGAAAGCGGAGAAGAAACTACTGAGGAAGGAAAGGAGGGAGGAGTTGAGGCAGATGAAGGCGGAGGAGAAGAGGATCGAGGAGGAGGAGGAAAACCTGGCCTTGGACTCTCATTCGGAAGCTCGGAACTATGGAGATGAGGAGAACGGTAAGATACTATGATGTACAGTAAAATCCGATTAATTTTAAGACAAAATAGTTATCTGTAAAATTAGTCGTTTCATTTAGCTGAATTAAAGGCTTTTCCTCCTATACACACTTGTATGGTGAATTTTCTAGAATTCATCAAAGATGAAAGCTTTGATATTCATTATTTTAAAATGATAGGCGTGCAGATTAATGCAAAAATGTGAGAATCTAGTTCCTCCTTCTTTGGCCTAGTTTCCTCCTTTTTTTGGTCTAATTTCCTCCTTTTTTCACCGGTCTCTAAATATTTTTCCTCCTTTTTCTAAGGTCTTTAGATTTCCGCCTTTTTTGTGTTGGGGCATTCTCAGCTCTGAACTTCCATTTTTCCTTACAATACTGTTTTCAACTACTGTAATAAACTTTTATTGTCTTATCCTAGCTCTTCGGAACTTGAATGCCGCCAACCAGAAATGTATGGTCCTGATGGAAAAAGAGCCAGATGCCTTAACTGAGGTGAGTGGGTTTCTCTTATGTGGGACTTATCGTATCAATGGTTGCAAGGGCTGGAAATATCTGGCAACAGTGTTAGTGAAGTCTGAAAAAAAAAAAAATTCATGTTATTAACAACAAATGCTACATCCATTCTACAAATTGGATTTAGTAGAGGCAGAATACTGGAAAATATAAAATCTATAAGTAGAGCTAGGATATTTGGATATTTTTCCATAGTGGTTAGATTTCCCTAAAGCACAATCATTTTTTGATCATTTTCACTGATAGCGTACTTTTAACAGATGTAGAGAAATTCCTCAATATCCTAGCTCTACCCTTTCTATAAGGGGTGTTGATTTTCATAATGTTTTTATTTTCTTTGTATTATTGCTTCTGTAAAGTAAAAAAAAGAAAACCCCAAAAAACTATGCTTAAAATTTTTGGGGTCATAACTTTGAAAAATTCAACCCTTTTTTTAAGTCCTAAAAAAACAACCCTGCACCCCTACCAAAATGTTTTGTATTGATCCTGAACTGTGTCTTGCCTCACATCGCTACCAGAGTAAGACTAAGCAGAAGGTGACCAAGCCGAAGAAGAAGAAAGAGAAGACAAAGCAGGTCCTCACTTTTGACCTTCAGTTTTCCGCCGATAAGGACAAAGAGCTTCTCGGAGTGAACTCCCTTGATTGTGACGGGTAAGGCAATAAAAGTGTAAATTGGTAATCCTACCTTCCCTTCCCTTCTATTCCCTCACCTAACCTTCTCTTATCTTCCCTTACCATACCATATCTGACCTTACCACATCTAACCTTACCCTTTCTTTTCTTACATTTTACTTTACCTAAACTTACCTCACCTTATCCTGTCTTAACTAACCTTACCTTACCTCAACTTACCTCCCCATATCCTATCTTAACTTACCTTACCTTACCTCACCTTATCCTATCTTAACTTACCTTACCTTACCTTACCTCAACTTACTTCACCTTATCCTATCTTAACCTACCCTATCTTACCTCAACTTACCTCACCTCAAATTACCTCCCCATATCCTATCTTAACATACCTTACATCAACTTACCTCACCTTATCCTATCTTATCTTACCTTACCTCACCTTATCCTATCTTAACTTACCTCACCTTACCCCACCTTATCCTATCTTAACTTACCTTACCTTAACTTACCTCACCTTATCCTATCTTACCTTACCTTACCTCAACTTACCTCACATTATCCTATTTTTACCTTACCTTACCTTACCTCACCTTATCCTATCTTAACTCACCTTATCCTATCTTATCTCACCGTATCCTATCTTAACTCACCTTATCCTATCTTAACTCACCTTATCCTATCTTACCTCACCTTATCCTATCTTACCTTACCTTTTCTCATCCCACCACCAGAGACTATATAAACCAGCCTGGGCTGATGGGCAGCCCTCCCCGAGTAGCAGGTCTGGCCCATTCGTCCATGGCAACCGCTCTGGGTAGTAGTGGAGGTGGCCTAGGTGGCCCAGCCAGCCTGCTGCCCACTCCTATGGTGGCCACTAGGGCCACTCGGGCGGCCAGCCTGGGGAACGGCCTCCTCCCCTTGCCTCTGCGGCCCCAGCCCGCTGTAGATGTCTTCATGCAGAACTTGATTGAGTGAGTAGACGAGTAAAATGAGTAAAAACAGGGATTCTGGGGGGCTCCTTTGAAATTTCTTTTTTTGTGCGAAAACTTTGTATTCTAGGTTGCTTAATTGATAATAATAATAATAATAATAATAATAATAATAATAATAATAATAATTTCACTTGCAATCCTTAAGACGCTATGGTTAAAGCATTGCACCACCTTTGTGAAGGTGCTGCTGGTTACCCCCCCCCCTTGTAAGGACAGATTTTTTTCTGGTCCTGCTGCGTCACCCAGCATAGAATGAATGTGGCTCTTGGGTGAAGAAAAGTGTGGCAAGGAAAGTAAGGGCAACCTACCTCACAAAGTCTGTTTACCTATTACAATCATCATGGCTGCCCTCTTATCGTAAAAAGACGCATTATGCATACTTCAGAATTGCACATATACTTTCTTTTCATGGTCTAGGGGTAGAACATCGGCTTCCGACGCAAAAGTTTCTGAGTTCGAATCCTGGCTGTTGCGTTCCCTACTGGTTGGGTCGGTGTCAGTATAATGTGACCGGCTGAGACAGGAGTCATGGTATCCCCGCCCTGTCTCGTGTGTGGCAAACTGGCAGCATATAAAATTGTCAGACGTCAGTCTTGGGGCCCATCCACAATGTAGCTTAAATAGTGCTGATGTTGGACGTTAAACCAACCCAACCCAACTCATAAGACGGCAGATGGGACAAACTTAATATCACTTGACTCTTCACTGATGCACCCCCCCTCTTTCTACATCCCCAGATGCTTGGTGACGGTCCTACAGGGCGGCCCGCAGGACATCGACAGCTCCATCGTGCGCGACATCGTGGGCAGCGCGCCCAGCGAGACGCAGGCCAGGGTCGCCCGAGCCGGGGGGGTCTCCGCCTTCCTGGGGGCCCAGCCTCAGTTCGTCGTGGCCGCGGGCAGGGTGGGCCTGGCCAAAGGTGGCCCCGGAATTCTCAGCAGTGGCCCATCCGTTGCCATGGGGACGTCGACGACGATGCAGACGATGATGCCCAATATCAAGGATTTTGGGACTGGACTTCTGGAGACTCCGACAGCAACGTTTTCGATGGGCTCAAAGGATGCCGGTGGAGTAGCTGGTCATGGGGCTTGGAACCTTGGAGTCTCTTCGCAGCAGCAGCAGCAGCAGCAAAGTCTGAAGCAGCAGAAGGGTCTGCTCGGGAGCTTTCCACAAACTGCGCAAGGAGTTCGAAACTTCCTCACAGAGAACCTGAAAATGCACGGGACGTTGAACCCTTCGGCCCAAGAGTTTGTGCCGGGGGTGAGGAAGAACTCGCTGACCAATGAGAGCAAGGCTCAGAGCACTGCTGGGATGAGCAATGGGCAGGAAGTGACAGAAGATGATGAAGGCGGTGATGACGATGATGGTGAAGACGATTCTGGCGAGTTTGTGACCGTGACCCACAAGAAAAATTCTAAGTCTCTCAAGGCCGGCAACAGCATTCCAATGGTCTCTTGGTCTAGTCAGAACGGAATTATGAACAATATGTCCAGTGTTCTAGGTGTGAACAATTTAGTGTCAAGGACAGCCTTAAATTCTTCTAATTCTGTTTTCAATAATTCCCTACCCACACCATCATCATCATTATCATCATCATCCAATGGTGTTTATCCGGATCTTAAGCTTTCAAACTCTGTGGCAGCTTTATCATCATCGTCATTATCATCAACATCAGCAGCATCGGCTGTGGGCAGCAGCAGCAGTACCACTGCGACCTTTGCAATGCCAGCCCCCCCAGCCCCGTTATCGACATCCATCATCGGGGTAGGCGCTGGCAGACGGAGATCGCCTTCTGATGCATCCTCGACGCTGTCTGAGGAGGTTCGCGCCTCCTCCCCAGCCTCCTCAGCTTCCCTCCTCTCCCAGGGCAGCTCAAACTCGAACCCTGCGTCCTCCTCCACGAGTCAAGGCGGCGTCTGCCCGCCCCAGCCCCTGAAGGGCTCGGGTTTGAACCTCCCGAAACGGTCCAAGCGGAGGGACCTGCTCAAGGAGAAGCTCGCCAGTCTGTCCGGCAGCAGTCAGCAGCAAGGTCAAGGTCAAAGTCAAGGTCGTAGTGTGACAGGGGCCTCTTCGGCTTCCACTCCCCACAATGTTTCATTCCCTTTCTCCAGCAGTGTAAAGCGAGCGGAAGTCGCGGACGATATAGACTCGATCGACTCGGGTAATTCTGGGGACAAAGGTGGCGCTTGTGAACGGGACTCTGGCATTTTTCTGGGCCGGCACAAGAACGTGTTCAGAGCCAACAACATCAATGACATTGATGACGAGGCGACGTCAACAAAGTCTGGTGAGCGGAAACTCGAAAGTTTATGGACGGACGTGCCAGGTAGTGATGCGTTTGTCGGGTATAGAGACGAACCCGACCCAGATGTCAACAAAATGTCTTTGTTGGATGCGGACCCATTTTTCCCTGGTGTTTACGACTATGGAAGCAGCTTGGAGGCTTTGAGCAACAGCAGCGAAGGAGGAAGAGGAGGAGGAGGAGGAGTGTCAAAGTTTGAGGCTGGAGATCTCGGTGAGAAGTCCTCTCCCCTCCAGGCGGTCGTCGGGCAGAGACGGAGAGAGTCTAGAGTGTTGAGGAATCTCGGCCTGTCGAGCCACAGCCCCTCCCCCCCTCCGCTTGCCTCATCTACCACATTGCAAGACCGGGGGGAAATGTCGCCCTTCAAAAAACCGGCTCCTCTCAGTAACGACACTACAGCAGCAACGACAACAACAACAACAGCAACAGGTTCGGGGGTTTTGTTTGACACTAGAGCAACAACGGCAAGAGATTCAGGATCTCTGTTTGACTCTTCAGGCAATTTCCGCCCAGCCTTGGATGCCGACTTCTACTCTTCTTCCTCGCTCGATTCCTCCGTTGACTGTCTGAAGGGTTTGTCGAGGGGTGTTTACGACAGAGATCCTTGGGCTAAGAAACCCAGTGAATCCTCCACGGCCAAGACGAAATCCAAGTTTGGTTTGGGTGATGCTTTGTATGGAAACATTGAATCCTCCAATTCTAAGACGAAATCCAAGTTTGGATTGGGCGATGCTTTATACGGAAACATTGAATCCTCCAATTCTAAGACTAATTCCAAGTTTGGATTGGGCGATGCTTTGTACGGAGATAGTGATGCGCTCTCCAACGAAGACCCGTATTACCCGAGCAGCCAGGACTTTGGTTCGGGTCCAACAACTTTTGGATATCACCAGCAAGTCAGTGCGGAAGAATTTTTCGAAGGTTCCTCTCTGGATTCTCTTCATTCTTCTGTGTTTTCCGCACCAGGCGTGGCACACGCGGACAGAAACACGTGGTCACCCCTGAACTCTGACCCCCACGGCCACAGCAGCTGGTCGCCCTTGAACTCTGACCCTGAAGGTCAAGGCAGCGCTGGCTACCACCAGTCCTGGCCCTCGAGATTCGGCCACGGAAAAGTCAAAGACGGTGACCACGACGACGAAGAAAACCCAATTTCTTCCGCTATGTCGAAAAAAAAATCTGCAGCCCTCGGCTTATTTAGCAGTCGTGGTGGCTTTCGTTTGTCACCATCAACAGCAACATCCGAGACATCATCATCATCATCATTAGCCGCAGCGGCAGCAGCAGCAGCAGCACAGAAAAGCGTGAGCACGGCGACGGCCTCTGTGAACACCGAGCTGACTGGGGAGAAGCTCAAGGCCCTGCAGCTCAAGTTCTACGAGGTCAAGGAGGAGCGCGACTCCCTCAGGGGGAAGCTCAGGCAGGAGCAGGACCAGAAGGAGTTTGAAAAGGTGAGGCGGGGGCTTTCAATTCTTTTTCTCAGGTTTTTCAATTCTTTGAGCAACAATATGGGAAAGCTGCTATATAAATGCACTTTATTATTATTATTGTTGTTATTATTATTATTATTATTATTATTATTATTATTATTATTTTTATTATTATTATTATTATTATTATT
>RQTK01000329.1:47998-58778 GCA_003991915.1 Elysia chlorotica
GAATATGGCTAGTAATTAACATAATATTGAATCACGCAATACTGGGAATATGGCTAGTAATTAACATAATATTGAATCAGGCAATACTTGGAATATGGCTAGCGAATAACATAATATTGAATCCTGGTATACTGGGAAAATGGCTAGCGAATAACATAATATTGAATCCTGGTATACTGGGAAAATGGCTAGTGAAGAACATAATATTGAATCCTGGTATTCTGGGAATACAGCGATGTAGAGTTAATACATCTTCTCCCTCCTCTTCAGTGTCTGCGGGTGCAGCAAGCCAGACGGAGACTGCCGAGGATGACGAGAGCGCTTTTCTCAAGATGGTCTTCCAAGAATCGGGTAAGGAAAACATTTGGAGGCACCACCATCCTTGGGACTTTTTAGGAACTGCACCATGTGGGTTTCTACCTTCAGGGGATAGAATGGTTGGGTGGGTGTCAGTATGTGACGGGCTGAGACAGGAGTCATGGTATCCCTGCCCTGTCTTGTGTGTAGCAGCACATAAAAGTGCCCGTCGCTGTATAGGACCCTCCTAGAGGAACCTAGGAGACGTTAAACCACCCTATAGAGAACACAAATGCTCTCTGACAGAGATTTTTGTTGACCTACATGTCGGGTATCCCACTGTAGGGTCCCATTGCAGTAAAGAATTTTCTTGAAACATATTAGATGTTCAACTAGGATGGAGCTTTGCTTTCTCCTAACAAAGTTTTATCTACACATTGTTCTTGGATGAGCATTTAAAAAAAAAAAAGAGGGGGTTATCTAATGGAAAAAGATCATAATTATATATAATTATTGATATTATAGACAACTTACATTTCTATTTAAATCACCCGTGCACAAAAGGTGTATCAAAACATGTGAATTCCTAATCCTATACTGTATATGTCATGAGCTGAGTTTGATTGGTATACTAAGAGGCTCTTTATAAATCTGTATTATATAATAATTATTTTTGCCATTTTATAGCAGGACCAAAACCAGAGAAACCCAGCCAGCCTGGACCCGCAGAAGCCCCGCCCCCTCTACGCCTTCCGCCAGGGTTACCACGGCGACCACTGTCACAGGGACCTATACCCCTGAATCAGCCTGGACTGACCAGTCTGTCGACCCGACCACTGGCGCCCTCTACATCGTCTGTTGGTTCCGCCGGGCTTGCGTCAATCAAACTTCCGTCGGGGCAGCATGTGCCGAGACCGTCTCTGGCATCCATCGCGGCAACCATGGTGCCTCAGTCCAGCACTCATCAGGTTTGTGCTGTCTACTACTATTAGTAATGAAAATAGATATGTTAATAGTAATGATTTGAAGAAGAAGAAGAAGAAGAAGAAGAAGGAGGAGGAAGAGGAGAAGAAGCTTATCGGCTTCCGACGCAAAAGGTCTGGTTCGAGCTCTGGCGATTTAGCTCCCTACTGGTGGGGTTGGTGTCAGTTTAAATGTGACCCACTGAGACAGGAGTCATGGTATCCTCGCCCTGTTTTGTGTGTGGCAGCACATATAATTGTCAGACATTGATCTTGGCACCCGTCCACAATATAGCCTATATAGTGCTGATGTTGGACGTTAAACCAACTCAACTACAACCAAGCTGCAGTCCCAAACAAAAGAGACTGATGGTCCACAGTTTTACCGAGTTAAGTAGACTTTAGTTAAACAGAGCTGTGAAAGTTCTGACCTAGTTTATCTCTCTCCCTATGACCCTCCAGAGTCAAGCCCCAGGTCACCAGCGATCTGGCCAGCCCCAGCAGATGTCGGTGTTTGAGCGGCTGGTACAGACCATCCAGGAAACGTTCCCAGACCAGACCAGGTGAGTCTGCAAACTCTTCTCTCCATTTAGAAAGAAATTTTACTGTTCTCAATGTTTAAAGAACATTACTTCTATTATCATTTTGAAAATATAATTATTGTCTTTATTTTGAGGAAAAAAATGACTATAGTATTCCCATTTTTGGGGGGGGAAAAGACTACTACATGTACTTTCATTTTTATTGGGAACTAAAAAGTCTAGCCAATGAAAGAAAAGATCTTGACTGAAAGCTAAGAATGTGTGTTTGTAACCTTATTTTTTGTTGTTGCCATCTTTTGTTCTCACAATCACTGAATCACTAAAAAAATCCTACAGCCACAATAATTTCAATTGTACAGAAGGAAGTTATTTCACTTTTTTTGAGAGACATAAGGCCTTAATTCCTAGCAGAAGTTTTGTTATATAGCGGCGGCTTTTCGTAGTTAATCCATATAAATGTTTCTGTTATGCTTAGCATTACTCACTCATCTTGCTTGATGAGCGAACTTGAGCTTAAATTAAGAACCTGCGTCCTCTATCTTGTGACTCTCTCCCATTTTTTTTTTTCAATAGGGTTTTGCTTTGACAGTTTCTGTCTTCTCTCCAAGCTATCACTCAGTACCTCACCATCGTCTTTTATGTCAACTAGTCTATGGCGACAAGACATGATTGATTCTGTAATAATGATTTCAAATTTTTGTTTCCCAACCACAGGTTCCAGATTCAGAGGATCATTGAGGATCTCCGACGCGACAACGGCGGATCTCTGGCCAGGTTTTCGTT
Source organism: Elysia chlorotica (assembly GCA_003991915.1). Classification (NCBI taxonomy): domain Eukaryota; kingdom Metazoa; phylum Mollusca; class Gastropoda; family Plakobranchidae; genus Elysia; species Elysia chlorotica. The sequence goes on from RQTK01000329.1 coordinate 50,583, forward strand.
CGACACGCTGGCCGGATGCATCGTCGAGAGGATTGTGGATGGCGACGCGGGCAATGTAAGACTAAGAGGGCACAGCTCTGTTTAAATTTAGACTTTATGATCCAAGAGTAACAAGTTTCTATGCGCCTTATTTATCTGTATGGAATCTTCGATATAGGCTTGTTACTATCTGGGGTTCTTGATGTGGATTGTTTTGTTTGTTTTTTACTGATCGTAGGTTTTGAACTAGGGACCTCTCGATTGTGAGACCAAGGCTCTACTTGCACTTGCACAAATTCGCAACCTTGTTAGTTGTTTGAAACTTGAAGACCCAAGAGTTGTAGGATTCTATCTGCCATCTGTATCTGTACTCTGACCCCAGACTGTTAATGTGTGTGGGTTTGTTGATATTCAGTTGTTTCCCATAGGACTGTGAGGTGAGATTTGGACTCCTATCTCAGCCTGTCACGTTAAACTGGCACTGACCCAACCAGTGTCGGTTTTTCCAAAATATGGAACAAATAAAGTGTTTCGAACTACGGAAACCAATGCTCTACCACTTCAGCTTGTTCATCCCCGTTTAACATTGAACTGTAAAAAGTTTATTAAAAAAAATAATGAGTTGAAGAAATAAAGAGACAAAGATATTTCAAAGCGAACATTGTCATGCTTTTTATTACTTTTTGATAATAATGAAAACAAAAACAGTACCGGTACCAACTTTAAGAAATCTAGAAATAATAAATAAATACATGTGTCTTTTGTAACCACCACAACAGTTTGTTTTTTCTTTTTGAAGTGGACCATATAATAATAATGGCATTTATAGGGCGCCCACTCCCCACAATGTCTTTCTCATTTTTACTATCTTCTTCCTAATATCAACAGATAAGCCGGGCGATATAATAATAATAAAAAAAATGTGTGCAATTGTGTATGTCTTTACAATAACATTTTTTAAAACCTAAAATTGATTAAAAAAAAACAAAAAAAACATTCAAATCCCTATCAACCATATAAAGTCTTCCCATTGTTATCTACAGGCAAGCCAATCTCAGCATCTCCAGCATCGAGGGCGCCACAGAGACCTGAGGCCGGGCAGCCCGACGGAGATGACCTGCACCATCTGCCACGACAGCACAGAGCCCGGCTCTGGGCAGGAGGTTCGGGTCCTCGACTGTGGCCACCGGTTTCACGAGGAGGTCAGTACATGTAATGATAATGATGATTGTAGTTATAATAATAATAACAATATGATAATTGTCAATAAAAATAATAATAATGATAATGATAGTAATAATAAAACAATAATAATAATAATGATAATAACAATAGTGATAATAATCATAATTTAGGGTAGTCTTTGATTAGTTTAACTACTTTCAATTCATGAAAGATGATACCACTTTACCGAGCAAAAAAGGTGCATTTACAATGTACTTCTAAACCTCTCCCCAATCAGACGGCACACAGGTTATGTCCATTTATATGCTCTTGTGCTAGTACATGATAGCATTGACTTGCAAACCTTCCATTTTACAAAGCTTTCATCTTTTATAAAAATTCCAAATGCTCGTTTTTTTAAATTATCCGTATCCGCAGTGTATCCAGTCGTGGCTGCGGGTGAACCAGACGTGCCCCAACTGTCGCAGCCACAGCCTGTTGGAGGAGGACTTTCCCTCCCTCAGAAAGTAGCAGCTTTTTGGATTTGAGTTTTTTTCAAGTCCAGAGTCTAAACTGCAGCTAGCGTCTATTTCTTCGTCCATACTTGACAAATGTCCGTTGTTAGTCTCGGATACACAATATACAATTTAATAGATAGTGCAGACTTTCTTCATTTAGGAACCAACCCAGCGACATTTTTAGTTTTTTTAATTTTCAATTTTATCTTAGTCCGATTTTCTCATTATATTTGCCTAATAGATGTTTGAGTTTGGCTTCCCCCCCCTCCTCCCCCAGTATAAATCTATAGGGGTAAAATAATTATGTGCTCTACAAAAATACAATCTTGACAGACGGGGAACCAGGAGTCGGGGTCCAGATTGATTCTGCTCTATATCATGTTTAAATTGATTTCTTTTTTTCAAGAAAAGAGACGTAGACTTTTCCTCTTTCACAAAGTTCACTCTTTCTTAATAAATGATTTTTTTCCAATTAAATCTATACTGCCTTCTAAAAGAAAAGAGACTTTTCTACTTTCTTAGTCTTTCCAAAATGGATTGTGAAAGCCAGATTTTATTTTATTTTTTTGAGGAGAGGTTTGAAGATAAGTAAATGCTTTGGTTCACTCTTTCTTAATAAATGATTTTTTTCCAATTAAATCTATACTGCCCTCTAATGAAAAAACAATGTATATGCGCTTTTCTGAAGTATGCATATGCTATATACAATAAAACATCAGTATAGTGATGCTATGGTGGAAGAGAAAACAAAATTATATACTTTTCTGTGCCTTTTTAAATTGTAAATCCAGTTATCTTATTTTTTTCATGAATGTGCATCTTCTAAAAACTAATTGTAACTTAGATTGCGATACAACTATGCAGACTTGTCGCTCAATTAGTTTTCTTTGAAAATTGAAACATTGAAATCTTTCTTTTTTTTTTTATTAAAACTAATTTTATAAAATCTATAAAATGGTGCTATTTTTGTTTAGTGGTATAAACCATGCTTTTTACAAGGTGATTCGATGCCACTTTATTTACAAGGGTTCCAATCCCACAAAGCTCAATCATTTTTTTTTGCAGTTGTTTCCACTTACAGCCTGCTTTTAAGTATTGCTTAAAAATGCCTAATCTACTTCCAAGTCTCGTTGGTGTCCGAACTCGCTACCATGTCAAATTCTAAATTCAAATCCAATATTGAAAACACCTTTTTTTCTTTTTATGTACATCTTATTGATGTCCTGAATATAAATGGCATCCGTTTTGTGTTTTTCTTCTTTTTATTGTGGAAAATTTATCAATGACATGTACAAATATGTCACTAAAACTAGTAAAAGTTGTCGCAAGGTTCCTTTGCAGCTGTAGTGTCCCTAGATTTTTTTGACTGAAGTATTAATAAATTTGTTGTCTTGTTAGTAGTTCCAATAATTAATTTTATGAAGCATAGTTCCAATAGATTTATTGACTATAGTGGAGAGAGATTTATTACCTTTAGTAAAGTTGTGAAGATTATTTCACTGTAAAATATACATGATTATGTCACCTACAATTATTATGCTATTAATGCCAATCAATTTATACACGATCATGTGACCTACAGTTCAATTTAAGTGTTTTTTGCTTTAGTTTTTCAATATATTAATGTATATAATATAGTATGTTTTAGTAATAATTGATTAAATCTTGTACTTATATCTGCTGAAAGGATTCCAGCATTAAATTACTATATTACTATTGAATTCTCTCAAATACTTAGTGTCTTAATCAGTTAATGCACTAGTCTATGCTTTGGCTTCATTAACATGCATCTTTGAATAACCTTACACATGCCTATATATATATTTTGCCATGCTTTAAAAAGGCTTGAGGTTGGTGGAGGATATACAACTTAGTGTGCTTAGGGTATGAAATTCATTTTAACAAGTAAAGGCAGCAAATTTTCATTTCTCATTTCTTTTAACCCATTGTCTCATTTGTGTTATAGAAAATTAAAGCATTTTATTAAATTATTTGTCTGATTGCTGTGTTATTTTCATAACTTTACTTTGGGTTAGAAACATTTTAGCCTGAATACAGTATAATATGAGAAGATTTTTTAAATAATATAATAATTTGATAATAAATTTGATCGCTATGCACGATATGGGTGGTTATCGGTAAGGCAACAGTACGGCTCAATATTATAGATCTACAATAGAACGAGGAGCCGGACGTCCACACAGCCAAACCGCGGGGCTGCCGTCGTGGAATTATAAACTCGCACATTTCCGCGGAATACAAAAACGCTGATTGTAAACTCGGTAAGAAAGGAGTAAAAAGTTCAGAAAGCATCAAGGAAACGAGGATCCCCCCTCCCCAAATTTTCCCCTCTTTCCAAAGACACCAACCCATCTTCTCACCTAGCGCCCCCCACCCCATTTGTATTTCTCTCGCGAAATATCTCTCTGACAATATGTATCTATTTTTATCCCCCTTTCTAGACTACAGGGCACATTCCGTAACTTTTCAAAAAGGCAACCATAAAGCCTCTGCTAAAGAAACAGAATGTGGATCAAAATGAATTTAAGCTGTATATCTGATCTTTATCAAAGTCTAACTATGAGTGGTCAAGTCAGTTCATTGTGTAAAACTTTATATTTTGAAATAAGCCGTACCAGTCTTATAAGAAGATACCTGACATTTGATGTCACTGTAAGATTAATGGTGTCTCTGCCGTACCAGTCTTATAAGAAGATACGCGGCCAAGAAAAAGGAGGATGTGCATGTAAAGCCCCTATTCAAATCGTTACATTGGTTGCCGGTAAAAGATACAAGATTGCTATTGTTTTTAATTGCTTACATCATTTGGCTAAACATTTTTTACAAAAACTTTTGCCACTTAATCTGAGCAAGGCATCTGCATCCCGCCGTCTATCTACAGACAAAAATTTTGGCGACTGGTCATTTCAGTTTCAGGGACCACATCATCAATGGAATTTTTATTCTACGAGTATTAGGTGCAGCCTCGAGACTTTAAAAAATCTCTGAAGAGGCATCTTTTTGCCTGTTGATCTTTTACGTAGATTGTATAATTCAATTCCATTTACACTAGATATTAAAACTTTTAAGTGTCCATGCATAATTTGTGTCGGTGTTAAGTAGTACTAGTAGCGCGTTTGTTTACCTATGACTCTCGTAATAGTCTGTTTTTCTCATGAGGTTTTAATTTTAATTCATTATTTTTTGTTCACTATGATCTTTTACGTATATTGTATAAACTATCTACTATGCATAATTCGTATCGGTTTTAAGTAGTGCTAGTAGAGGTTTTAATTTTGAATCATCGATTTTTGTTCACTTAATATTATTTAATCCTTCAGCTTTAAAGTGTTATTCTGATAAAGAGTATATGCTGAATGCTAATTAATTTTATATCTTTCCTTACGTATAATATGTGTTTAAGATTTAACTTTAAACTTCATGCGTGTTTAGTGTATCCAAAGCGCTTTGAGATAAAAAAAAATTTTCTGAAAAAGAAAAAGCGAAAAAAAATAAATTTAACTTGTTATTATTGCTTCGCATTTTTTAATTTCTATTTTTAGACGTGCACTTCATAACTGGTGTTATTTTTTTAGGTATTTTTATAACTATATTTTAATAAACTTTATAAATATATAATTTAAAATGCAAATTAAACTTATTTTAATTTTAGTTTCTATTTTTAGACGTGTCCAGATGGTCGGGCTGACCAATATGAGTAACTAGTGGCAAAAGACCTCTCCCGTCAAGAGCAGGGCGGAGCTTAAAAAGGTGAATGCCCTAAATTCACCAACCGGTGACCACCGACCAAAACATGGCCGGTCCCCAAGGGTAAGTGGGACAAGTCAAAAACCACTCAAAGGTTCTAAACCACACGACCACCGGTGCTCCTTAGATACAGGGTCGGTCTAACGGTCTTGTAGCCAGGGAGAAGGTTGGCTCGTTGAGAGGCTGGGCTATTTTTAGTGATCTAAACTCGCTCACAACACAGCACGAGGACTAGAGATCGTGTTAGGGGAAAACACGTTTGCTCTTACAATAAAACTAAACATTTGGAAGGTCTTCAGGATTATTAACAAGTATGAAGATATTCACGCCTTTTACACGCACAATGTCTGTATGATATATATTATGATTGGTGTTGTGTAAATGTGGCGTATTCTCTGTAATAAATTACAATATTATTACATCAAACATAATTATTAAAACACGCTCAGTCAAATAGACATAACTCCAAAGAGAATATTTACTTGGTGGATTTTAACTGGGTAGCTTGAAGCCTTGGTACTGGTATAGGGTTTAACGTCTTCTAGGGAGTCCTATACGGCTACGGGCTCCAAAACTTACGTCTGACAATTTTATGTTCTGCCACACAGGCAACAGGACGGGGATACCATGACTCCTGTCCCAGCCGGTCACATTATACTGACACCGACCCAACCAGTTACATGGGAAGAATATTGGACAAAAACATTTGCGATCGTGGGATTAGATCAGCGGACCTCCTGATCTGAAGACCAACGCTCTACCACATGAGCCAATTCCCCCCACCATATTTCTTTTCTTTATAAATAAATATATAAACCTGACCACTTCAGGGTGCACCTCTTTAAAGTTTGAAACCGAAGTCCTTCAACAAAATATAAAAAATCCACCTCTATCTGTTGGCGCAGACGACAGACCTTGAATACCGAGACCCAAACTGACAGACCACAGTTGCTTCGAGTCTAGTAAAAGTGAAATAAGAGAGTGTGAAACTCCATACTTACATTGTCTAGTAAAACTGCGCCGTACGAGGCAAAGCTAGGACCGTATACTTCACATCTGGTTGTTGATGTCTGAGCGCAACAAGTTTTGACTTTCTTTCCACTTGTAGGAGAGAAATGTAATCTTGAGGAATTTTGAAGTCTGCTAAGTTTCCAATAAAGACCACAATCGGCGACGGAGCCCCCAGACCTGTATATTCTTTAACAATAAATTCTTTAACCCTTAAACTACCAGAGCCTCCACAGCCAGAGTATATACAGTGTTCCTCTGGACTGGTTGGTGGGAGGTGTACGGTTCGAATCTCAGCCGCTTGTCCAATCTCCGTACACCATTACTGTAGGTAGCCCGGGAAGGCTCCACGCGACTGGGACCCCGGCACTTAGTCAAACAGTACGTGGAGATCTAAGCGAGCACACCTCCTCCCGAATAAAAAAAATTTTTTTTAACTCACCCGTCAGCATGGATCCCTTAGTCTTGAGCTGGGCAAACATCTCTCCCATGGCGTAGGTCTAATTCATGTGGCGACGGGTCCCAGGAATAAGGTCTGGCAATTTTACATGCTGCTGCGACCCAGATAAACAGTCACGCTATATTGACACAACCTGTAGGGAAACAGTAAGTAAAAACAGCTAGCACTCTTAAAAATCTAGCCTCTGGTGACATTGTTTACCAAAAAGATCCTATCATGATAGTGCATACATGTATTGTTTCAAAATGTTAAATAGCAATCGCATCGTTTAAAATGTCCCATTGCGTTATTTATTGTGTACCATGCAATGAAATATCTGAAGCGATCGAGTATTGAAAGGGCGGGCACTCATATATTATGAATTTTAGGACACTTAATAAAAGGGTTATCATTCTTTCTGTGTACATGAATTAAATCCCCTTTGATCGTTTACCTTTTGGAAATTCACTGTGACTGTTATTGAGTGGGACAACACCATAATCAAGGTGGAGTACACGCTCTTTTCTAAAATCACTTTAAAAACAAGGGGGGTGTTTAAGCAATTCAACAAACAAAAATTAGTTTCCCTTGCAAAAGGTGAAGCGCTTAAGATTTTTTTTTATTTGGTAACTTCCCATTTTATTAAGTTGTGCCAAGACAGCCAGGTTGATGAAAAAAAACCCACATAGTTTTGTGATTTCACAACACAGGCACATCATTGTTTGTAGACTTCTTAACTGGTGTGAAATACGATATAAGCAGTTTAAGTTTGAGGCAAAAACAAAGGACATTTTGCTAGAAGTATGGTTTTTAGTGGAAAAAATTGATAAACTTATAATTTTTTTATTTATTACCTTTATAAATATTTTAATATGAAAATGCAAAACTTTAATTATAAGTTTTAAATGTAACCTTTAGTTTCTATTTTTAGCCGTGCCCAGATGGTCGGGCTGACCAATATGAGTAACCAGTGGCAAAAGACCTCTTCTGTCAAGAGGCTGGGCGGAACTTAAAAAGGTGAATGCCCTAAATTCACCAACCGATGACCACCGACCAAAACATGGCCGGCCCCACAAGGGGTAGGTGGGGTTCGAACCGCGGACCTGTCGGTGACAAGTCAAAAACCACTCAAGGTTCTAAACCCCACGGCCACCGGTGCTCCTTAGCTACAGGGTCGGTCTAACGGTCTTGTAGCAATGGAGAAGGTTGGCTCGTTGAGAATGAGAGGCTGGGCTATTTTTAGAGCTGTGAACTCGCTCACAACACAACACGAGGACTAGCGATTGGGGAGGGGGGGGGGGGGCAACTTTACCGTGATAA
>RQTK01000329.1:67516-92086 GCA_003991915.1 Elysia chlorotica
AATAAAAATAAATAGTAATAATTATTCTTAATTAACCGAAGTGACACATTGTAACAGTGATCTATTTCTTTTTAATTTTTATCAGCCCAAATAATTATGTTAAATGTCCCAACTGTTCTTAGTTGTTTAGTGTAAAACCCACTTTGCCCAATAATATTTGAAAGCCTCAGGCTTGCACAACTTTGTTAAATTTTTTGTCTAGCAAACCACTAGAATCCAATAGAAGGACTTGAGATTCCTGTTTGTATATCAGTCGATGACTGCAGCAAAATTTACAGGCTTAAATAACCTCACCCTTACCTTCACAATCTCAATTCTAACAACCTACATCGTTGCTCCCATTCTTCAGCAGTTTTTGTTTTGTTTTTGTATAGAGATATTTCTCAGGTCAGCTCCAATGACAAAAGGCAACGCAGATATATAGACACATGTATATATAAACATCTTTGCTCAACAGTAGAGCATGGCAGTTTGAATCAACATAGCAACAGGCTAACAAGCTAACATGTGTGCATTGATAATATGCTCTTGTGACTTCCACTTTTTTGTAGTGGTCTGCACACCTTCCATTTCAAAATAACAAAAATCAAATCTTTTACATTTAGTAAATTTTGTGTGTGAGCACACAAGGAATAGGCTCAAAATCAACTCTTTTTTTTTCAACATAAAATGTCAAAAGGTTAAAGTGTTTTGTTTCTTTGACTTCTTTGTAATTATAGGACATTTTGTTCACCAGCCTATGAAAACAAAATTTCAGGGAGCATAACACGAGAAAAATATATTAAACAATTGCTTATAAATGTATATATGTACTATACTAATAATCTACCCAAGCATCAATGTTCAGACTAGTGACCTCACAACACACAACACACAACGCAGGAAGATCAATAAATTACAATAAATAAACACAACACACAACGCAGGAAGAGCAATAAATTACAATAAATAATCACCATTTCAAAGAAATACAATAAAAAAAAATCTAGTTAAATATATATCCACAGTATTTACAAGGCTCCATTGATCCAATCCCTCGCAGATCCTTGCTCGTATTGCACAAAAATTTAAAATTGCTTGGTGTGTTAGTTGGTTTTTATTTTTGTTACATACATATTAACGTCGGTAACTGCTGAACAAGCTAACGTCTGAAATTTCTACAGGTGTACTGCTACTCTAAGACTGAGTAAAGAAAAATAATATTTGGTCTCAGCCCATCACAATATTTAAACTAAGACTGACCCAACCAGTGGAACCAAAAGTCGCATGATCAGGATCCGAACCCTTAGTTTACCGATAAGCCGTCCCACACTCAGTGCTGCCTCTAACTTTCAGCCGTCGCCTGCCCTCCTATACACACGCTTAAAAAGCTAGGTAAAGTTGTTCAAAACTATTCAACTGAGATACAACTCTATATCATGGATCTGCAAAGGATTGAATCTAAATGCTATTAGAATTGGTCATTAAAAAATGCAATAATATCTAAATGATAAAAAGAAAGTGAAACCATGATGATATTGACTATGATGACGATGGAAATGAACATTTTTCAAACAATAGCACCTGATTTCAAAGCAGTAAGTAAGCCATATCAAAGAATACAAAAAACAAATTCCAACACAATAATTATATAGAACAAAAGTCGCTATGCTAAATGAGATTTACAAGCATTGGCAAATAAAACAACATTGGTACAACACTGGTCTTCATCAAATCCAAAAATCCAAAATGGGTCTCAACCCCTTCAATCCCAATATTCATAAATGCCATATAGATATTCAATAGATTAAAACAGATTATGAGAATGCCAGTTACCACACTGCATCACAACTAGAAGCATTGGCAGTTAACACAACACTGGTCTCTTTACCAAATCCAAAACTGATCTTAACCCATTCAATCCAAATATACATAAATGCCGTATTCAATATATACCAATAGAATATGAGAGTGACAGTTACCGTGCTACATGACAATTAGAAGCATTGGCAGTTAAAATAACACTGGTCTTCGTCAAATCCAAAACTGCTTTCAACCCATTAAATCCCAATTATCATAAAGGCCTAGCAGTATTAAATGGGTTAAAAACTTTGTATGCAATTTATAAAAAATTAGAACAGAATAGAGAATGCGAGTTACCGTACCACATGATGATTAGAAGCAATGGCAGCCAAAAACATTGAAATTCTGCACATTCAGACTTGGCATGACATGGGTTAAAAACTTTGTATGTAATTAAATATCCGTATCCTATACAAAAATAGAACAGAATAGAGAACACCAGTTACCTTGCTACATGACAACTAGAAGCATTAGCAGATAAAATAACACTGGTCTTCATCAAATCCAAAACTGATCTTAACCCATTCCATCCCAGTATGTAATTAAACATCAGTATCCTATAAAAAATTAGAACAGAATAGAGAACACCAGTTACCTCGCTACAAGACAACTAGAAGCACTGGCAGATAAAATAACCATTTTTTAACAAACCCAATATTGATCTTTACCCATTCAGTCCCAATATTCCTAGAATCAAATGGGTTACAAATTAGTTTGTAATTAAACATAAATGTTTTGCGAGATAAATTAAAACAGAATAGAGAATGCAAGGTACTGCGCTTCATGACAATATTATTAGAAGCATTGGCAGCTAAAACAACATTCACATTCTGCACATTTAGACTTAGTCTTGAGTTGAAGTTAATAAAAAAATTCAACAATTTCATACAATTTAATGATCTCAACTTACGAATCGTTACAGAGCTATGATTAGGGTATAAATGACACTTGTGCCATAATGCAAGTGATAATTATATCGTTCCAGTTGTTGTTAAGTTGGTTTAACATTCAACATCAGGACTATATAGACTATATTGTGGACGAGCATTTGCCGAAAAAACAGACAAATAGTATAAAGGCTCTATCATGTATGGGAAAGGTATAAATATATATTTGTGAGTAATGCTCTCAATCCTCAAATTAATTCCAACTAGATCGATTATTTGAGATCCCTTCACATTTGTAAAAGAACAAGTAAATGGTAAAAATAGTAACTATGTAGGGTAAAGTAGAAAATGTTTGAATTAATTCCAACTAGATTGATTATTTAAGATCCCTTCACATTTGTAAAAGAACAGACGAAACTAAAAATAGAAACTATGTAGGGTAAAGCAGAAAATGTATGAATTAATTCTAACTAGATTGATTATTTGAGATCCATTTACATTTGTTAAAGAACAGGTAAATGATAAAAATAGAAACTATGTAGGGTAAAACAGAAAATGTGTGCATTAATTCTAACTAGTTTAATTATTTGACATCTCTTCAAATTTGTAAAAGAACAGGTAAATGGTAAAACTATAAACTATGTAGGGTAAATCTAAAATGTATGAATTAATTTTAACTAGATTGATAATGAATTAACTCTAACTAGATTGATTATTTGAGATCCCTTCAATTTGAAAAAGAACAGGTAAATGGTAAAACTAGAAACTATGTAGGTAAAGCAGAAAATGTATGAATTAATTCCAACTACATTGATTATTTGAGATCCCTTCACATTTGTAAAAGAACAGGTAAATGGTAATGATGGAAACTCTATGTAGGGTAAATCTAAAATGTATAAATAATAAGACATGTAACAAGTTTTCTTACATAGCACTTTCTCTAAAAGAAGCTCAATGTTCAAATTAAATTCAACCAGACCTATTATTCGAGATCTTTACACATTAGTAAAAGGACAGACAAATAATATAAAGGCTGTGTCATGTAATGTGAAAATAGAAATTAATGTATTTTAATGGCGTTTGCAATGTTGAAACTGTATTTAAATAGACTTATTATTCGAGATCTTTACACATTTGTAAAAGGGCAGACAAATGATATAAAGGCTGTGACATGTAATGTGAAAGTAGATATTAATGTATGTGAATGACGCTCGCAATGTTGAAACTGTATTGAACTAGACTATTTTGTGAGATCTCCTAAATTATTAAATGTGTCCAAAAAAGACGAGACAAATAGTATAAAGGCTCTTTCATGTAGCATTAAGGTAGAAAAATGTATAAGAAAGATTTTTCTCAATGTCAAAATTAAATTCAATTTGTCTCCTCTTGCAAGATCTATAAACATTTGTAAAAGGACAGATAAATACAAAAAATAGGGGCTCCATACCAAGGGTTAAATTATAAATGTATGAAATATGCTGCTCAATGTGTTGGACGGTTTTGCAGTATACAAAATCGGTATTCAGAGATACCATGATCAAAAGCTACCACCTAACATTAAGTACAAGAGTTTGTTGTAAATGCATTTAAAAAGTAAAGCTGTGAAATATTTTATTCTAATATATTATAATTTATCATCCAATGTCATACATCAATACAGTTGTTAAGTTTAGCTTAATCTTAAGATTTTGATTATTCCTGCTGAATAGACTAAAGACTTGTACAGCAAGAATTCATGTTCTTTAAAATCCAATCAGTTCCAGGCAGCTGGATTTTGTTTTTGTTTTGTTGATTAACGTCCAACGTCTGACAATTTTACATGCTGCGACACCTCAGACAGGGCGGGGAGACCTGGACTCTTGTCTCAGCCGGTCATATCAAACTGACATTGATTTAATCAGATGGGGACAAAATACAAAATCAGACATATTTTTGACCAATAACAGGACCCAAACCGCGGAACTTCCCACTTGAGTTAGTTGCCTTCACCCCCCTTCCCCCCCCAGCATGGTATGTTTTTTTTCTTTGTTGGTTGGATTCTTTATATTTATATCCAATGTCAGCGAATTGGTTATATTGTGAATGGGTGCCAAAAATAAAGTCTGACAATTTTATGTGCCCTCAATCTGAGACAGAGCATGAATACCATGATTATAATTAAATCATTCTTAACTAGTCACATTATACTGGCTATATTGTAGATGAGTCCCAACACTTCTGCCTGAGTTTTCCGTAATGCCACACAGAGACAAAGCACAAGTACCAGGACTTAAATCTGTTTCAGCTGCTCACATCATTCTGACAGACACCGACCCTATCCGAGACGATCCTATGATAATTTTATGTGCTGCCCACACAGAGAAAGATAGGGCTGGATTATTAGTATTTTGTTCACATTGGTACAAGTAGGCTTTTAGCAAAAATGATTTAAAAAAATACCGCACTATGTCCGACTTATGATATGAACAGTTTTTGTTGTTGCCTAGTCCTCAACATCAGCGCTATACAGGCTATATTGTGGACAGGTCCCAATATCAATGTCTGACAAGATTAGGTGCTGCCACAGAGAGACAGGGAGGGAAGACCTGGACTGCTGTCTTGGCCTGTCTGATATGGTGTTGTTGTTGTTGTTGTTGTTGTTGTTTGTTTAGTCCAGTGTTCTCTGAGCTTACACTCTTTTGCCTAAAGCCATAAAGATAAGTATGATATGAAGAAGCCTCAGGTTTTTTCCAGTGTCTCCTACAATGAGGTTTCATCCGGTGGAGGAACTGGTGGAGGCTGCCTCATGACAACGACTCCACCTCCTCTGCTTCCACCTCCACCTCCACCTCCTCTGCCACCACCTCCACCTCCACCTGCGGAAGCTCTTGTCCTCCTGTCATCCCCGATCTCCCCTCCCCCTCCCACTCCCACTCCCAGTCCTACCCCTCCCTCTTTCAACAGCCTGAGCTGCCCCTCCATCTTCTTCAGCCGTCCCTGGTACTTCCGCTTGGCGCGGTCGAAGGCCGATATGAGCGCCGCGTTCGCCCGCTTCAGGTCCCCGACAAACTCAGACGACTGGCGGTGCCGCATGTCAGAGTTCCTCGAGATCTTCTCCAGCGCGGACAAGAGTTCCGAGACCCTTGACTTTAGAGTTGCCTCCCTTGCCTTGGCCACGGCCAGGTCCCTCGACAACTCCGCCGCAGATTTCGTCGCCCCGTTATCCGATGTTGTTGTGGAAGACGACGATGATGATGATAAAGTCGACGAAGGGGAATTTTTGCCGGAAGAATTTTTTGACTTTTTGGCCATGACCCCGAGAGACGGTGATGAGGGAAGCGATTGTTTGGAGGGAGACCTCGGCGTAGTGTGGATAATGCTGTCATCATACTGCTGCTGCTGTTGCTGCTGCTGCTGTAGGTACTGCAGCTCCCCCTGGAGGTGCTCCACCTGGACTCTGAGCGCCGACTCCTGGGCCTCGTGCCCCGCCAGGCGAAGTTCCAGCGCCTTCGTCTCTTTCTCCAGGAGGTACGACCCCGCCTTCAGCTCAGCCTGTGGATCATAGGGACAGTACAAGGCGTTAAGCATGACCTCATGATGAGGGAGCAATAATACAAGACTCAAATGCTTTCACTCAAGGTAGACATGCCCGGCATATATAGCTCAAAGGTAAAATCCAGGGCACAAGAATAATGAACATTCCAATCTGCAAATTGTTAAATATGATGCACCCACAACTCACTGTTCTTAACAGTTTTTGCAACAGCAAATGGACAAGTTAAGTCACAAGCAGATCATCTCAAACTCCTCCTCCCTTTTCCCCCCACCCAGCATAGGGTTGAGTTGAGTTGGTTCGCCCAACAACAGCACTAGATAGGCTGTATTGTGGATGGACCCCAAGACTATACTAGTGCTGTACATTGCTCTACATGATGCCGAGCGAGTTCAATAGGGCAAAAGCTTGGGATAATGTCACAAGTAGGAAATTTAGTATTACGAATAACGTATGTACTGCAAACATAATATCATTTTAACAGGCTACAACACTTTATATTTCACCACGTAGGGAGGGGGGTTCAAGGCTCGACTAGTGCTGTTTAGCTGTTTGTTGCTCTATTGCAAAAGTTTGGGATAATGTCACAAACACTGCACGTTTTTTTTTCGGCAAAGTAGTAACTGTAGTATTACATATAACGCATCTACTGCAAAAATTATATCTAATATCATTTTAACAGGCTATAACACTTTATATTGCACCACGTACAGAATTTATTACGAAATCCTTCCAGAAATACACGTAGCAAAACTGAAAGCCAGGGAAGGAACACAAGAGAGAGAGCAATGCAGTCTCGGTGTTGAGTTGGTTTAACGTCCAACATCAGCAATTATTATAGGCTATTGTGGCGGAAACAACACACTTCAGTAAGGGGACCTTATCAAATGACACAGGGTGTGTAAGCGAGAGAGAGAGAGAGAGATAGAGTGAGAGAAAGTGAAAGAGAATGGGAGGGAGAGAAAAAAAAGAAAAGAAGAACATACATTGACACAGTGAGAGAGAGATAGAGAGAGAGAGAGAGAGAGAGAGAGATAGAGTGAGAGAAAGTGAAAGAGAATGGGAGGGAGATGAAAAAAAAGAAAAGAAGAACATACATTGACACAGTGAGAGAGATACAGAGAGAGAGAGAGAGACAGAGAGAGAGAGGCAGAGAGAGACAGAGAGAGAGAGGCAGAGAGAGAGAGAAAGCAATGCAGTCTCGATGAGTCGGGCGGAGACGACACAAATGACACGGGGTGTGTAACATACAGACGAAACGAATCGTTGAGAGAGAGAGAGAGAGATAAAGGGAGAGGGAGAGAGAGTGAAAGATCGAGAGAGTGAGAGAGATAAAGGGAGAGGGAGAGAGAAAGAGTTGAGGAAGATAAAGATAAAGAGAGAGAGTGCGAGAGAGTTATGGAGATGGAGATAAAGAGAGAGAGGGAGAGAAAGAGAGAGAGAGAGAGAGAGAGAGAGAGAGAGAGAGAGACAGTAAAAAGAAAGAGAGAGAGAGAGATAGAGACAGACAGACAGGTAGAGAAACGGAAAGAAATATAAAGGATTTAACTATAAGAATTACATCATAGCTTTACTACTAGCCTGGTACTCACCCGTGGTTCGAACTGCAGACCTCTCGTCTTTGAGCTGCTGGATGTGCTCCCTGAGCCTCTCCTCGTCCAACTTGGTGAACTCGCTGGCGCGCTGGGCGTCGCTGGAGCTGTTAGTGCTGCTGGTGCTGTGGGTACAGGGCACAGTTCGAGTCTTAGATCTCAGGTCTAAAATATGGGGACCTTTTTTTCTTATATTAGACCAAGGCTATTACATACTAAATCATGAAATTTGGTTGTTAGTAGAACTTAATGTTAAGCTTGCATCTCGTCCTATGATAAGGGAATAAAGAAGGCTGTAAACAAGTTGTAAGCTACTGCGATATTGTACTTACAACCAATTATGGGAGCTGTTAGTGCTACTGGTGCTGTGGGTACAGGGCACAGTTCGAGCCTTAGATCTCAGTTCTAGAAAAAGGTGGAAATCCTTACCTTATATTAGACCAAGGCTATTTTATACTAAACCATGAAACTTGGTCGTTAGTACAATTTTGTGTTAAGCTTGCAACTTGTCCTATGATAAATGAATAAAGAAGGCTGTAAACAAGCTGTCAGCTACTGTGACATTGTACTTACAACCCACTATGGGAGCTGTTAGTGCTACTGGTGCTGTGGGTACAGGGCACAGTTCGAGTCTTAGATCTCAGGTCTAGAATATGGGGATCTTTTCCTTATGTTAGACCAAGGCTATTACATACTAAATCATGAAATTTGGTTGTTAGTAGAACTTAATGTTAAGCTTGCAACTCGTCTTATGATAAGGGAATAAAGAAGGCTTAAAACAAGTTGAAAGAAACTGTGACATTGTACTTGCGACCCATTATGTATAGAGAGGAATGGGAGCTGCTTGTGCTAGAGGTATTGTTGGAACACAGCAGGGTTTATATCTTAAGGCTATGGAAGGAATAGGCCTGGAAGATTGCAATGTGAAACAGCTGCTGGAAGATAAAACCAGTTATTCGTATTTCAAATCCGGCAGTACAGGTGTTGGTGGACACATTCTTCCCAGGGGTTCACAGAAAATCCCTTAAAGTGATGACGCTGTACGCTAAGCAACAAAACAAAAAAACCTGCACTGTCTTTGTGATTGTAAAATTGTCAGAGCTTTGTCGTGGAATCCGTCCACTAAATATGCTATGAAGCGCTAATACTTTTTACGCTAAGCAACTACAACAAAAAACCACATGCACTACCTTTAAGTGGCAGTATGTAAAATTGTCAGAGCTTTGTCGTGGAAAGTGTCCACTAAATGGGCTATAAAGCGTTAATATTTTTTACGCTAAGCAACTACAAAAAAAAAAACCACATGCACTACCTTTAAGTGGCAGTATGTAAAATTGTCAGAGCTTTGTCTTGGAACCCTTCCACTAAATGGGCTATAAAACGCTCATATTTTTTACGCTAAGCAACAACAACAAAAAACCCCATCTGCACTGTCTTTGTGGGTTACCACATAAAATTGTCAGGGCTTTGTCTTGGGACCCGTCCACTGTATTGACTATAAAGTGATGAAGTTGTACACTAACATTAAAACAACCAAATAAACCCAATTTGATTCAATTTAAAAATTATTGGGGCCCATCTGCTAGGCAAGACACAAACAAACACAGAAACAAACAAACCAAGCCCACCTGGCAGTTCGGCTGTTGGTGGACACATCCTCCCAGGGGTTTCCGGCCGACCCCACTCTGCCTACTCCGCCCCCTCCACCACCACTACTTCTATCCAGCCTCGTCAGCAGGTGCGATGCTACAGACTCCGCCTTCCGCCTCGCGTGGTGACTACTCCGCCCCCTCCACCACCGCTACTTCTATCCAGCCTCGTCAGCAGGTGTGATGCCACTGACTCCGCCTTCCGCCTCGCGTGGTGGGCGCGGTGGAGTGTGGAAGTCACCTCCTCCTGCTGTTCCTGATCACAGTCGTGGCTGTTGCTTCCAGCTGTCGATAGCAGGAGATACAAATTATGATGAGGTAGTTGTAGTTGAGATGGTTTAATGTCCATAGCACTATATAGGCTATATTGTGGACGGGCCACAAGATGGACATATGACAATTTTATGTGCTGCCACACACGAGACAGGGTGGGGATACCAGGGTTCGAACCACGGACCTTTTGCTGCAGAAGCCGATTTTCTACCCCAGGGCCACAGCGCCCTCCTTACTATGAGGTAAACTTTATTCACCCACATAGGATATACATATTTAAATATATATTTGCAATAATACAAATTTTAGAGCTGCCAACAGTAGGAAATACACTATAAAATTAGTTGAACGTTTGCCTTTGAGATTTCCACAATCTCTGATTTGAGCCCCGATAGAAGGAAACACAAATTTAGATAAAATAAACCTTATTCACCCACAAGAGATATTTAAGTTGAGCACACTAACACATTTCTTAGATACCACCAGCTGCCGATAGCAGGAAATACAAATAAACAAATAAAGGTAAGATAAGCTTTATTCGCCCACAAGGGATTATTACGGTAGGATATATACCCACACAAATATGATTCTTCGAACCCTACAGCTGCCGTAAACAGGAAATAAAAAAATAAGATAAGATGACTTTTATTCACCCTTTCCCCCTCTCTTTCTTTTCGTACATTACAATCAACAAAACAAACTTACCGTTCATATATCTAATTATCTGCATATTGTAATTCACTGCCCCCAACCTCTGTTTTGATACATAATATATGAATTAACGAAATGACTTTGATGTTTTACCCTTACGACAGTTTGCCAGGAGGACGCCCATCTCCGAGTCTAGCAGCGCGGTGAGGACGTCCTGTGCCTCCAGGCAGTGGTCGCTGAACGCCGAGGCGAGCTGCAGGGCCGTGTTGTTGCTCTCGTACTTGCCCATCAGGACGCTCAGGCGCTCGGCGTAGGACCGCGACTCCTCCAGGGTGGCCGACAGCACGTCGTTCTGGGCCTGGGGTAGGACAGGGGAGGTCAGCAGAGTTGGTTTTAACGTCCAATGTCAGCACTATATATATATACATTTTTTTTTAAATTTATTTGTGTATTGTCCTAATTTGAGATCACGGCCATTTCTTGCGACACATGTGTTTCGAGTGGTTTCATCGACCGCTCTCTAAGGGCGTCTGGCGTAACTATATATATATACATTATATATATGTGTATATATATATACATACACATATATTGTGGACCTGCCTGGCTGGTGTCCAACAATTTTATGTGCAGCAACAAACAAGCCTTAAGACATAAACACAGACCCTGGACTATACATAATTTTCAACACAGCAACCCTAAGAGCCCGTACCCTGAACTGCAGAAACTAAAGCCCCCTAAAATTTCAGCATCTGACCTTGAGAGGACAACACATCCCTTGCCTTGAACATCTGAACTTGAGAAAGCAGCACTCCCCACTGACCATAAAAAATCAATGTCCCTCCTTGATCTAGCACAATTAACTGCCCTTCAAAATCCACCACCGCTGATCGTGAGCAACCAGCACACACCCCTCTTGACCTTCAGCAATTGCTATTAAGAATCCAACATTGCCTGACCTTGGAAACCGATCTTGAGTAACCTATACCCCTTGACCTTGAGGAACTGACCTTGAGAAACCGAAACCCCTGAAACTCCAGCAACTGACCTTGAGGTGGTCACACCTGGCCTGCCTGCGTTCCAGCTCCACCTCAAACTCCGCCACGACGGAGGCGCTGATCTCTCCGATCCGCTGTTGATCCGATCCTCCTCCTGCTGACCCTACGGATCCTGATCCACTGTGTGACCCTGGCATTGACTTAAGCAACTCGGCGACCCCTGATCCTTGGTGCACTGCCTGGACGAGGTGCTCCGCTGTGCTCGAGTTGTGCACCTGTGGACAAGGGGAGTGATAATAATGATGATGATGATTGTTGATTGATTGATTGATTATTTGGTATACCCAGTCCACCGTAATAGGCGATCTCAGGGTCTCTAATCTAGCAAGTCGTTTTTCCTTCTATTTCTCATCCCTCTATTTCTTATCCTTCCTTACTTATTCAACCAGCTGTGAGTCATTGTATAAGATAAAAATATAGTTTAAAAAGTGTGTGTAAAATAAGTATATATATACAACAGGTTAAAAACAGACTGTACATTGCTTCAGATTTTGTTTAATATTTCAATTTCCTTGAGATAACAAAGTATCTTCTTGGGATCTATTTCTCTGAACAGTTGTCCCATGTCATTTGCGACATAGTGTTTTTTCCTGATATCTAATAATAATAATAATAATAATAATAATAATAATAATGATAATAATAATAATGATAATTATAATAACAAATTCCCGGTATACAGGGATTCAGTATCATGTTATCCACAATCCATTTTTCGGGTATACAGGGATTCAATATCATTTATCCACTATCCGTATTTCCAGTATATCAGGAATATGGGAGTTCGCCTTTGATCTTGCGTTCAATTTACCAATAATTCTGAAAAATTTTTTCTTGCAATTACCTTGCATTTGGTGCCTATGTTATTATCCTATTTTGAGCTCGGGAGGCCTGGACGTCGCCCAATTTTGAGCTAAGGAGCTCAGGTTTCTAAGACTTTAGCGGATTCAACTACCAAGATACGCGAGTCTCGTTACTTACCCCGAGCATTGCTACCTCCGACCCGAGTATTTGAGAGTCGCTGGCGCAGGTCTTCAGCTTTTTCAGCTCAGCCATCTTGGCCACCGGGTAGCTCTCAATCTCGGCGCCTCTCCTGGAGAGATGAAAAGAATATACACAAAAAAAACAGATACAATTTCATTACAATATATATCATTTAAGAGCCTATGTTCCATGAGGTATCAAGAGGATTGAACTAGACAATAATTATACGAGAATAATAATTATGTGAGACTAAGGATGAACCAAGATATATAAATTTTGAGCTGGTGCCTTTTAACTCAACAGAGTAATATCACAAACATGTTAGCGGTGAAATATCCACTTAATTTAGTTGTTTCTATCTTCATAAGCTCAATCGACGTACATTTTTGGGGGCGCAAAATACATTTTTTTTTACTACCATTTAAAAGTCTGATTGATGCTTCTTGAAATGCCATAATTTGCACAAAATGTCTTAATTTTGACTTATACCTGATTCACCGTGATCACTTCACATATAGAAAATACAGAAAAAGAACAACTACTTTTGTTTTCACATCTGTCTGAAGGCAGGAATATGAAAAACTTTCTGCCTATATCGAGAGTTAAATAAAATGACGATATCATTTTGGATTGAGGCAAAGACTGTCTAGTTTTTTTGTGGACACATTTGGAATAAATTCTATTGTCTTAATTGTTTAAATAAGAGTCTATTTAGCTTTTCTATTAGAATTTTTTAAAGCATCAAAAAATAAATTTAGGCGAATTATTCTGAATATTAGAAATTTGCCTAACTAGTTTTAAAAAAAAATTGGCATTGACAAAATTTCCGGACCAACTCACACATCTGAATTTGGAGGCGGAGTCTGTGTCAGCTTGGCGGGTGAGTGACAGGGGCTGACTAGAACATCGTCACCGTCCTGCTGCCTGTGTGACTGCAGCTTCTCGACCCGCCTCTGCAGGGCCGTCACTTGCTGACTAAGCTCCGCCTTCTTCCTTTGCTCCGCCCCCAGCTGCTGTGACAGCTGGGCTAGCTCCGCCTCCAAGGCCAGGCTCCGCCCCCTGAGATGATCATTATGCGCCCGGAGCTCCGAGACTTCCGACGTCTGCTTCAGGAGCTCGTCGTTATGGGCCTTCAAGGTCGCGACCTCTAGCCTCACGGCGGGGTCAGAGGTCAAGGTTGACGAGAGGCTGCGAGTGAGGCTGGACGGGCGGGTGGCTCTGGGAGGAAGTTCTGGAAGTTTCTCCTCCCCGACACCAGTTCCGCCAGCGTCGATTCGTCTCTCCCTCCCCTCTGCCTGGGCATTGGTCGAAGTGTCAGGGTCTCCCAAGCTGTCTTCGTTTCTGTCTTCCTCCCCTACTCCGGTGGATTTTTCTACAGTGCCTTGTTCCGTCTCAGTCTACATTTATTTTGGTAAAAGGAAAAAAAAAAACAGATTTTGGAATAAAACTACAGAGGGATAAATTATATGGTCACATTGCTACCATAATGGTCTATCCCATAGGTAAGCGAAAATATCGCTGACCCACCATAATATTCTTTGAATAATTTCCCATCTATCTGTTCTTAAACGAGAAATATTGAACATTTAAAAATTACTGACATTAAAAATAAAAATAAAACCAAAGAACAGAAAATTAAATATTTAAAAAAATTATTCAGCTTACCTTGATCTGCACCTGGAAGCTGTCAGACATGAGTCCTGAGCCCAGTTCACTAGGTGCGAAGGGCTTACGGTCCATGGTGGGCTGGATCTCTGACACCACACGGCGAAACTCCTGGCTGATCTCAATGTTCTCATCTGGGCAGGGTGACAGATACACAAATACTGAGAGTTATACATACACTGAGAAGATACACAAACACTAATAGTTGTAAAAACACTGAGAGATACACACTGAAGGATACACACTGAGAGATACACAAACACTGAGAGTTATAAAAATATTGAGAGTTATACATTGAGAAATACACAAACACAGAGATAAAAAAAACACTGAAAGTTCAGATACACAAACAATTACAGATATACAAACACAGACATACACAAACACTGAAAGTTCAGATACACAAACAGTTATAGATATACAAACACAGAGATACACAAACACTGAAAGTTCAGATACGAAAACAATTACAGACACAGAAATAAAGCTATAGAAACATTTATAGATACATGTACACAAATAAAAGACACACCAACTGAGAGAGATACACTAACATTTAGCGATACAAAACATTGAATTATACGCAAATATTGATTGATACGCAAATATTGAAAGATACACAAATGTTAAAAGATACAAAAACATTTAAAGATACATAAATAGGTGTGAGATACACAAAAACAGTGAAAGATAAACGTACAGTGAAGGATACACAAAAAGTGTGAGATACACAAATAGTGTAACTTTACGCAAATAGTGAAATATGTAAAACAGTGAAAAAAACCAACAAAATCACTCGCTTTCTATGTGACACAAATAGTGAAACATTCAAAGACACGCAAACAGTGAGATAAATACAGATGTTTAAAGATACACAACAAGATACATGAATATTAAAAGATACAGAAATAGTAAAAGATACAAGGACTTACCTCTAAGACTCTCCCCATCGTTGCTGTGTGTACTCTGTGCCTGGTCAGACTCCTCAAACTCGTCCTCTTCTCTACAGGCGGGTGGAGACAGGACAAGAACACATTAGTATAATAGTACACAGACATTCGGAGAGAGAGAGAGAGAGAGAGAGAGAGAGAGAGAGAGAGAGAGAGAGAGAGAGAGACAGAGAGATAGGCGTGTAGATACAGGACAAAAACACATTAGAACAAAATAAAACATTGGTTAAAACAGCACCCAAACAGTAATAGGTTGGGAGAGGGTAACGTTCTAGTTTTTAGAGAAAATACAAAAAGAAAAGAAAAAAAAATTTGTTAAAGATAGCAAACAAACAAAAAAAATGACTGGACAGTAATAGGTAGAGTTGGAGAGTGAATAAATACGGAGAGATTCCTCAATACAAAGGTGAACTAACTCTTCCATCTAAACTCCACTCGCCCATTGGAAATTTACTCTCAACCACACTCCTCCAGTAACACTTATTGCTCTCTAACTATGATACTGGTACTCATAATGATGATCATGATAGGGGTGGTGGTAATGATGTTTATGATGATGATGATGATGATGATGACGATGATGATGATGATAGTGGTGACCTTTCCCTGACCTGATAACACTGATCTGGTGTCGCTCCACCTTCTTCCTCAGCTCGGCTATCACACTGTGCAGCTCTATGATCCGCTCCTCGTACCGGGCCGTCAGCTGCTCCAGCCGATCCTCGAAGTCTGCCGGGCCATGCCTCGGCTCACTGGGTGACACCTGGTGGAGGGGGAGAGGAAAGACAGAGTTAGGGCTTAGGGGTCGCCGAAATATAAATCATTGCCTGTTATTTCGAGAGAGGGAGGAGGGTGGTTGTCTTGGAGTAGAATATTGGCTTCCGGCGCAAAAGGAGGTCCTTGGCACTCACCACGTCCAAAGCGGTACACATCCCAGCTGGCAGAATAGATCTAGTTCGCAGTTCAAGATAACCAAGGGAACGACAGGTAACCGGGAAGGGGGGGGGCGTGGCCCTGGGGTAGAACACCGGCTTTCAACGCAGAAGGTCCAGGTTCGAGCCTTGGCGATTTCGTTCTCTACTGGTTGGGTCGGTGTCAGTTTAATCTGATCGTTTGAGACAGGAGTCATGGTATCCCCGCCCTGTCTCATGTGTGGCAGTACATAAAAATGTCAGATGTCAGTATTGGGGCCCGTCCACATTATAGCCTACATTGTGGTGATGTCATCCTCCCACTGGCAGCCTGATTGAATATATGAGGAAACCATTATGTTGAATCTGGCACAAATTGGTGATATACATTTTGAGCTAGAGTCTCTGAACATAGAAAGACTGGGTAGAATGCACAAACATGATGCAGCTTACGTCTCGTAAACCTTGAGAGTCATTATAGTAACACCGACCCAACCAGTATAGTAGGGGAAGGAAATCGAACAAATAAATTTCTCAACCGATTGTGGGGTTTTGAACTGTAGACCTTTCAACTGGGAGACCTCAGTCAACCCTCAACCACTTGAGCCAGTTCGTTGAGAGAAGTAACGTAACTATCTTTGCGCCTAAGGCTAACCATTCACACACTTGGAGAATATGACGTCTAAACATCCACACACTTGGAGAATATGACGTCTAACCATCCACACACTTGGAGAATATGACGTCTAACCATCCACACACTTGGAGAATATGACGTCAACTCACCGGCTGTCTCGTGTGACCTTGACCCACACATGGCGGAGGGGACGAGGTCAAAGGTCCGTATTCCAAGGTCAGCCGGCGCACCTGGTCCTGCAGCTCCTGAACTTCGCCCTTCATCGAGGTCAGGGCCGCGGCGTGCAGCTGTGTAAAAAGAAAGGAAGGGGGAGGATGGGGTGTTATATTAACTCAACAGTCACCTCACATTATTGTATCATTTTATCTCTAATGGTTCAAAAGATAATTATACATTTTGGGAATACCATAAATATAGCGCGATTTCTCAGCATTGCTGGCAAAAACAAAAGGTATGTGTTTACATAGTAGTGTATGTAGGTAGTAGGTAGATAGGAAGGAATGAGAAGTAGTCATGTAGGTGGGTGGGTCGGTAGGTTAAAAATGTAGGTAGTTTAGAAATGGAGGTAGGTATGCAAGCGGTGTAGTCCAATAAACATCGAGCGCATAAACGGTTATTTTATTCATCTTCCACAACTCACCCCAGGACCCCCTAAAAATGGAAACAATATGAATTAATTAAGGCCACTTTGAGCCGGCTTTGATGTGGCGATAATTGTTGTATTTTGTAATAACGATTCTGCACTAACTGATGCTATCGCAGTAAAAAGCTTCGCGTTTGTCGCTGTTAAAAGCAATACAATGTACATGTACACGAACACGTTTACGATCGGCACTGGGGGTTATTACTGCACTACACAACTCTTGGACGGTGCGCAAATTGATCCTGATTTTCAAGCTCACACCTGCAGGAGCGGAAAAAAATCAACACAGACGCAACCAATCAATAACTTTTGATGTTTGATTTTTTTGGTTGTTTTTGGGTGTTCTTTTGTTGTTGGTTTTTGTGGATTTTTTTTATTACATTGTAATATTAAAACGGTGGCTGAATTGAGCTGGAATAATGAAATACATGATTATAGCTGTAGAAGTGCTGCATGCTGTACAACGTTTTGTTGTTGTTGTTGTTGTTGTTGTTGTTGTTGTTGTTGTTGTAATGGGCGATTCTGGTGGGTAATGTATAGGCCTAGTGGAAATTTACAGACAGACAGAGAGACACATAAAGAGCAACAAGGAGACAGAAAAACAGAAAAAAAAAAAAAACGAGAGAGGCAGATTCAAAGAAAAATACAGAGACAGAGAAAGAGCGAGCGACAGAGAGAGAGAGACAGACAGACAGAGATAGAGAGACAGACAGACACACATACACACAAAGACACACACACAAACAGACAGACAGGTTGACACACAGACAGACATATATCAGAGACATAGATATAAATACAAAGAGAGATGGGAACAGACACAGACAGAAAGACATCAGAGGCAGAGAGATAATATACAAAGAGAGATGGGAACAGAAGCACAGACAGATAGATAGAGATAGGCAGAGAGATAAATACAAAGAGAGATAGGAACAGACACAGACAGAAAGACATCAGAGGCAGAGAGATAATATACAAAGAGAGATGGGAACAGAAGCACAGACAGATAGATAGAGATAGGCAGAGAGATAAATACTAAGAGAGATAGGAACAGACACAGACAGAAAGACGCCAGAGGCAGAGAGATAATATATAAAGAGAGATGGGAACAGAAGCACAGACAGATAGATAGAGATAGGCAGAGAGATAAATACTAAGAGAGATAGGAACAGACACAGACAGAAAGACGTCAGAGGCAGAGAGATAATATACAAAGAGAGATGGGAACAGACAGACAAGCAGAGAGATTAAAAAATAGATCGATACATAGTCTGTCTGTCTGTCCATTAACACCGCTAACAACGTTGGCATAATTGTATTTATCCTATTTCAAAATGAGATAATCACAGAAACAATACAAAATTGACACGGAACTCCAAAAAAAAAAAAAAAGCACGCACATACAGAAAAATCAACCAATCAATTACATCAAACAGACTAAAACCAAGAAAACAATGTTAAAATCTCACCATAATCTACTGGGCTGGAAGGAAATCTATAACCAGTTTCACATGTTTTGTATCCAACCAGAACAAAACAACACTACATCTTTGTCCTCATCTAATCCTGATTATCAATTACAGAATGATGTCTCACAAAACAAAACAAAACTATAACAGCGGCAGAAGGAGAGGGGTAAAGCTTGGTGGTCAACAATCAGTCATGTGATAAAAGCACACAGCTAATTTTAAAAATCACCGAATAGTTCAATCATAAATAAACATTCAGTCGACATGGTGGTCTTAACACACAACTGATTTAAACAACGGTGAAAAGTTCAATCGTAAACAATCAGTCGACATGTGATAAAAACACACAGCTAACAACATAAAATGGCGAAATAGCTCAATCGTCAACAATCCGTCAACACGTGATACAAAACGCACAAATGATCTAAGCAACAGCGAATAGCTCAATTACACACATTGCGACAACGCGTGGTTTAAAACACAACTAATCTGACTAACCGCGAGATAGCTTAATCGTAAAAATGGTGATCAATACACACAACTGATTTAAACAACGGTAAAAAGCTCAATCGTAAACAATCAGTCATGTGATAAAAACACACAACTAATAATATAAAAGCGCGAAATAGCTCAAACGTAAACTGATCTAAGCAATGTCGAATAGCTCAATAATAAACAATCCGTCAACACGTGATACAAAACACACCGCTAATCTAGTAAATATTCCGCCAGCGCTTTATTTAACACACAACTGATCTAAGAAACGGCGAATAGCTCAATTATGAATAATCCGCCAACATGTGATAAAAACACACCGCTAATATAGTAATCATTCCGACAGCGCTTGATTTAACACACAACTGATCTAAGAAACAGCGAATAGCTCAATTATGAACAACCCGTCAACATGTGATAAACACACACAGCTAATATAAGGAACGGCGAATAGCTCAATTATGAACAATCCGTCAACGTGTGATACAAAACGCACAACTGATCTAAGCAACGGCGAACAGCTCAATTATGAACAATCTGTCATCATGTGATACAAAACGCACAACTGATCTAAGCAATGGCGAATAGCTCAATTATGAACAATACATTCCGTCGGCGCTTGATTTAACACACAACTGATCTAAGAAACAGCGAATAGCTCAATTATGAACAATCCGTCAACATGTGATAAACACACACAGCTAATATAAGGAACGGCGAATAGCTCAATTATGAAAAATCCGTCAACATGTGATACAAAACGCACAACTGATCTAAGCAACGGCGAACAGCTCAATTATGAACATTCTGACATCATGTGATACAAAACGTACAACTGATCTAAGCAAAGGCGAATAGCTCAATTATGAACAATACATTCCGTCGGCGCTTGATTTAACACACAACTGATCTAAGAAACGGCGAATAGCTCAATTATGAGCAATCCGCCAACATGTGATGAACACACACCGCTAATATAAGGAACGGCGAATAGCTCAATTATACACATCCCGGCAACGCGTGGTTTAAAACACAACTAATCTCACTAACGACGAGATAGCTTAATGGTAAACATGCGATAACAATTTTTTTAAACACACTTACTAATCTAAAACGCACGCTTCGTCGGCTCGTAGTCGTAATAATGTATTTTTTCCTCAGCCGCCTTTTAGTTTTACCGAAACCATCTGGTCATACGAAGACCTAGATAGCGAAGATATGTCTTTCTGCACCTCCTCCTTCTTAGCGTAAATATATCTCTCTCATTCTAGGCCTACTGTTCTGACTGGGTTGTAAGAAGCGTATTGGAGACTTTACGATCCATGCGATGAATACAGATGACATAATCTGAGAGTGTGAAATAGTGAGAGCTTCCACAGCGAGAATTTTGCGTGTGTGACTTAAAGATAAACAAGGCGGTTGCTTCCTTCTTTAATCTTTGCACATCGCACGATTTTAGGCCTAGGCATAATAACCCTTGTGTGCACACTATTTTCGGAAATAAAAAAAAAATAATTGAAAAGGCAAAATCTTTAATATTAATTTTATTGCTTTGAAATGGAAGGTGTGCACGTCAATACAACATGGTGCTACTACTAGCACAAGATCGTACCAACCTGCACAACATGTGTGCACTGTGAACTCTTTTTGTGAGACGTCTTTTTGTTGTTGTTGGGTTGGTTTAACGTCCAACAGCAACACTATATAGGCTATATTGTGGACGGGCCCCAAGACGGACGTCTGACAATTTTTATGTGCAGCCACACACGAAACAGGGCGGGGATACCATAACTCCTGTCTCAGCAACTACTTCATGGTTTTATTTTCCCCCTTTCGTTTCCTGTAGCTCGCGCGTGCCGCGTATAGCTTAGCGTGCGCCTATTGAGTACTAGAAGTTTTGCGACTACCGTGTTCAAAGTGAAAACCAAGACGGTGAGTAAGTGAGTCTACAAGACTTCACATCCAAGCTCTATCCTAGACTTACGGAGCCAATGAGCGATCAGAAAACCGCATGCCTAAATGGTGTGATTAAATCAGAGACTGTAGACTTATTCAGACGTCTCACAGGGGGGCGTGGTGGTCCAGGGGTAGAACATCGGCTTCCAACGCAAAAGGTCCCGAGTTCGAATCCTGGCTGTTGCGTTCCCTACTGGTTGGGTCAGTGTTAGTATAATGTGATCGGCTGAGACAGGAGTTATGGTATCCCCGCCCTGTTTCGTGTGTGGCTGCACATAAAAATTGTCAGACGTCCGTCTTGGGGCCCGTCCACAATATAGCCTATATAGTGTTGCTGAGAGATTGAGGAGGGGGGGGGGGGGGAAAGAAACAACCACATCTGTGTCCGCTGAGGTGGGCAATGATTCACAGAGGCAGAGAGAATAAACCTCGAGGAAAAGCAAGATGAAGGGTGAATGGAGTGGGCTACAGGAGTCTAGAACAACAAAGAGAAGGCAAATGTTGAGGTAAAACAGTCGTGCCACTGCTGCAGTGCTGGCAGCTTCTTCGGGTGCTTCAGCGACTACCTGACAACCATGCGTGGTTTTAGCAAGTAAATCCAGGGTTAATGTTGTTGTTTTGTGAAGTTTTTGTTTTGTTTTTGCTGTCTGCCTGTGTATCTCCACCCCCAATCTCTTTCTCTCTCTCGTATTCCTCATCTCTTGCTCTCTCCATATGCTCCCCTCTTTCAGCCCCTTATCCCCCCTAACTCTCTAAAAAAGTTTTTAAAAAAGTCAGTTGGCAGAGAGTTCCCCTGGACTCTCACATCCATATAGCAGTGAATAGAAAACACCACTCTTGTTAGATCTAAAATCCTCTGCTTTCTCTCCTCATTGCTATTCTGCTCGCAAAGAACCCTGCACAAACCAAGCATGATGGCAGAAAGTTCCTAGACTTTCTCTCTCTTATTCCCCATCGATTTCCCTCTTTCAGCCCATCATGCCGCTCACTCTGAACAAAAAGTTAAAAAAAAAAAACAACAAAAAAACAAACAAGTCAGTTGGCAGAAAGTTCCTAGACTCTCACATTCAGACGGCAGTAAACAGAAAATAGACTCTTGTTTAGTATAAAATTATCTAAAAATTTCGCCTCAATGCCATAATAGTATACTGTTCGAAAAAAAACACCCTTGAAAAAAAACCAAGCCAAACCTCTGCTTTCTCTGCTCAATGCTATTCTGCTCGCAAAGAACCCTACAAAAACCAAGCCAGTTGGCAGAAAGTTCCTGTAATCCCACATTCAGACAACAGAAAACAGACGCTTGTTTAGTAGATCTAAAAACCTCTGCTCTCTCTCCTCAATACTAAAATAGTATTCAGCCTGCGAAGAACCCTAGAAAAACTATGTCAGTTGGCAGAAAGTTCCCAGACTCTCAAGTTTCGGCTCGACTTCCCACACTCAGACGCTTGTTAAATGTAGAATCTATTCTATATCTAAATCCTTTCCTCTTTCCTCGCGCCGGCACTCACCACGTCCAAAGCCGTACACATCCCACCTGGCAGACTAGATCTAATTTGCTTAAATATAGCCAATTAATTAACCCACAAAACTGAATTGAGAGACAACACAGATGCATAATCAATGTTAGTGTTACTTTTAAAAGCCTCTTTAGTGTGTACAAGCAAGGTTATTACTTAAAAAAAAAAAGTATATGTCCACCATTTTGGAAAAGGTCCCAATTCTCGGATTAATTAACACCCATTCACAAGTTAGTTACTCTTTGATTCCACGAATTAATAAAAACAAACAAACAAACAACTAACATAATTATAGGATATGCAAAGTAATCGATTATATAAAAGAATTTAACAAATGGTATATTGCAAACACACCTATTATACATGAGGAAATACATCTCAGCCACAGAGTTCTATTAATATTCAATGCTCCTCAATGCTATAATAGTATTCTGCTCGCAAAGAACCCTACAAAAACCAAGCCAGTTGGCAGACAGTTCCCAGACTCTTGTCTCGGCTCCACTTCCAGCAGTTTACAGTTAACAGACGCTTGTTAGATCTAGATGTAGACCTCTCGGTTTTCTCTCCTCGCGCCGACACTCGCCACTTCCAAAGCAGTACACATCCCAGCTGGCAAACTAGATCTTGATTCTAGATCTGGTTCGCAGTTCAAGATAACCAAGGGAAAGGCAGGTAACAGAGGGACCTAGGGTAGAGCATCGGCTTCCGAAGCAAAAGGTTCGTGGTTCGAGCCCTGGCGATTTCGCCCCACGTCTAAAGCTGTACACATCCCAGCTGGCAGACTAGATCTAGATCTAGATCTGGTTCGCTTCAAGTTCAAGATAGCCAAGGGAATGACAGGGAACAGGGGGGCGCGGTGGTCCTGGGGTAGAACATCGGCTTCCGACGCAAAGGGGTCCAGGTTCGAACCCTAGCGATTTAGCTCCCTACTGGTTGGATCGGTGTCAGTTTAATATGACCGGCTGAAACAAGAGTCATGGTACCCCCGCCCTGTCTCGAGTGTGGCAGCACATAAAATTGTCAGACGTCAGTCTTGGGGCCCGTCAACAATATAGCCTATACAGTGTTGATGTTGGATGTTAAACCAACTCAACTAAAGTCAACAACAACGGCAGGCAACAGGGGTGGAGATCTCACAGAATTGAGTACATGTTTAGCCGTAAAAACAAAACCACTACTAACCCACTGAATTGCACTGAGAGACATCTCAGATGCATAATTCATTTTACTTTTAAAAGCCTCTTTAGTGTGTACAAGCAAGGAATATACGTCCGCCATTTTGAAAGAGTCCAAATTTTCTGGTTAATTAACACCCGTTCACAAGTTTGTTACTCTTTGATTCCACGAATCAATTTAAAAAAAACACAACAAAAACTAACATAATTGTAGAACATATATGCAAAGTAATCAATTAAATAAAAGAATGAAAAAAATATTCTACACTTGCAAATACACCTATTATACCTGAGGAACATTCCGACAGAAACTGAAAAAATAGCCCGTTCACACGTCACCACAGAAAATAAAATCGTATTACACACTGTATATGGATGGAATCACGGTTGTAACGGCCATAAGAACTTGCACTCCCTGATTCGTTTCCAAGTCTCTCCGACTCGGAGACTCACAGCGTACAAACCCCAGCTGGCAGCTTCGACTAACAACAAACGCGGCCGAGGCGCAAGGGCACGCTATGGGTAACAAGGGGCTCTGGGTTTGGCTTCTCTATAGAGGAAGGAAGAGAATCCCCTCCCTCTCTCCGGGAGAAGAAGAAGAAGAAGAAGAAGAAGAGAGAAGAAGAAGAAGAAGAGAAAGAAGAAGAAGAAGAAGAAGAAGAAAAAGAAGAAGAAGAAGAAAAA
>RQTK01000329.1:98163-134654 GCA_003991915.1 Elysia chlorotica
TCTATACTACTACTACTACTACTACTACTACTACTACTACTACTACTACTACTACTACTACTACTACTACTACGTCTACTACTACTACTACTACTACTACTACTACTACTACTACTACTACTACTACTACTACTACTACTACTACTACTAGATATGTATGACCCATATATGTAGCTAATGCTTGTAAAGTTGCTTCTCTCTATTTGTAATCTCTTGGATCCTTTCGAGTGAGTGTGTCTCTCTCCCTCTTTCCTTCTATTCTTTTTTTTTTTAAGTCACCATGTCTGTCTGTCTGTCTCTTTCTCGTAAGTCTAAATGTCTCTCTCTCTCTCTCTCTCTCTCTCTCTCTCTCTCTCTCTCTCTTTTAATTCACTATGTCTGCATATCTGTCTCACTCTTTCTCGTAAGTCTGACTCTCTCTCTCTCTCTCTCACACACACACGCCACAAATTTCAATAACAACATAAATGTTTTAAATGTTCATTCAAATTAAAATAAATGCGTTCTGGAAACCATCCAAAGAAAACCGACGTGGATTATACTTACATGTGACAGTTTTGCAAGGGAGTCGTAAAAAAACGAAGCTAAAACCATAGAAACAAGATACATGCGTAAGTCTCTCTCTCTCTCTCTCTTACACGCCACAAACTTCAATAACAACATACAAGTTTATTCAAATTAAAATAAATGCATTCTAACCGACGTGGATTACAGTTACATGTGAAAGTTTTGCCGAGGAATCATAAAAAATGCCAAAAACAAAACAAAACAAAACTAAAACCAAAGAAATAAGATAGACGCAGGGACTTGGGGTCCTGTATACTTGGTAAAGAGGATAACTCAATGAAACTTTTAGATAGAGGTCCAAGCAAAAGAATGAGATACACAGTGTATGTACTATATATTTTTTAGTACGAGTAAATAAGAGAGCTCAATCAATTAAAGAGCTGGATAATACAAATACAACGTAATTGATATTTATTTACATTAACGGTTTTACCCCAGTGTTTTGCAACAGCACCCTTCAAAACTTCAACTTATACCCCCCTCCCCCCCCCCCCCCAAAAAAAAAAAAAATACCATCCCAATCCAAGATTTTACAACTTTTCAAATCTGTTGAAGTTGGACAAGAGGGAAAACTTAAAGTTCTTATAAGTATGCATGTTTTTTTTTAGTACATTTCTTTCTTTTTTTTTTTTTTAAATATTATGGCTTCATCAAACATTACCTGCACAACACTCTCTTTTCCCTACCTGAGTTTTTCGTGGGGCCCCATCCCAAACACATGTGAACATGTGATCTTTTTGATATTGGCATGTACAACCTCAGAATCATAAGGATCTATCTTAATATAAATAGATAAGGCAGATAGAGCTGTACTGTGTTAATCCGAGATAAGGAGGAACTACATTTAGACTTAAAAACATGTAATGCACGTGCTGTTTAAACTCTTTAAACTCAAACTGTTGAAACCGACAGAACTAAAAATAATATAAAAATATCAACTCGAATAAGTCGCATCGCATACATGTAAGCTGTAAAATAAACATTTTATTTGAGAGATAAAAAGCTGAAGTGTTCAAATATGCAAAGTTTTTTGTTCTATCTTTGTTGGTAAAAAAAAAAAAAAAGGATTTTCAAGAAAACGCTAGAACATTGACTCCTTTGAATTAATAGGTTAGCTACGGGTAAACGTAAATTACATATGATTTGAAAGCAAGTACATACACAAGTTTTTTCAGCAGGCAACATTTTAAATTCAAATTTTTAGAGGGAGGCCTAAAAGGCAATGCGGTTTTTACCTAAAGTTATGTAACTTTATTGTTAGAGAACATGAGCTCTGCATCTATCTCATGGAGAGGTTGAAATTAAAACGCATAGACTTACAGTCTTAAAATGTCTACAGAAGCCTTGCAATTTGCTTACTAAGCGCATTTGTCTTTGAAACGATTAGGGGGCAAAATTGGACAGTAAATGTTTCAGTCAGGCACAAAATCAGACAAATTTTTTTTTACTGATTGTGGCTTTCGAACTGGCAACGCCCCAAATGGGACCAAAGCTCTACCACTTGAGCCAGTCCACCCCCATGTATCGGCAACCCCGAGCAGTGAATCGGCCCCAGCCTCTCTAAATTTTTTTTACTGATCGTGGCTTTCGAACCGGGAATGTCCCAAATGCGACCAAAGCTCTACCACTTGAGCCAGTTCACCCCCATGTGTGTAATGTGTGAATGTGAAAAGGCTAAGAAACAATTCACCAACAGACCAAACAAAGAATTAAGAACACATTTTTGGACTGATCGTGGCTTTCGAACCGGGAATATCCCAAATGCGACCAAAGCTCTACCACTTGAGCCAGTTCACCCCCATGTGTGTAATGGAATGGGTTGGGTTGGGTTGGTTTAACGTCCAACAGCAGCACTATATAGGCTATATTGTGGACGGACCCCAAGACGGACGTCTGACAATTGTATGTGCTGCCACACACGAGACAGGGCGGTAATGGAATGGGAAAAGGCTAAGAAACAATTCACCAACAGACCAAACAAAGAATCAACTCACCGAGTCGGCAACCCCGAGCAGCGAATCGGCCCCAGCCTCCCTCAGCCGATTAAACGTTTCCGGGTCATGGCTCTCCACCAGCTGGCTCAAGGTCAAGGTTGCAGGCTGCGGTACCGCCGGCTCGGGGCTGAGGTCGCGGGCGCCACTGTCGTAGTCAGCACTGTCAGGCCTAGTGTATGACAGCGCTCCTGGAGTGGGTGGATAAAATTTTAAATGTACAATAATAAAGAATGTTTTCTCGTAATTCAGTGATCCCAATTGGATCAATATTTTTAATGAATAAAAAAATATTGCAATAAATCACAAGACACAGACCTTTGACGTACTTTAACTGAGCTCTCTTCATTTAAAAAAATTATTTTTCTTCTTCTGCGTTCATTTTCAATATGCCCAAATCTTTTAAATTTTCAGTTTGGCCTCCTCGATGAAAAGGCAGTCTGTTGTAGGGTTTCCAGGGTACCCCATAATTTTTGCTCCAGTGTTGTATCTGAAGGCCATATTGTTTGCCTGAGCTGGGACTAAGAGTGGCATGCCATAAATTTATGGAAAATTTCCAACACTGGGAGTTATAGCATCAACGGGTGGTCGACAGCAAAGGTTATTATTTGGTCTAGGTATTATATGCACAGTCTGAACATGTCCTCATGGTACACCACAGTTATTCCCAGCTTCACTATGCAGTCATTATTCACCTACTATCAAATTGGTTGGGTTTGTTTAACGTCCAACAGCAGCACTATATAGGCTATATTGTGGACGGGCCCCAAGACAGACGTCTGACAATTTTATGTGCTGCCACACACGAGACAGGGCGGGGATACCATGACTCCTGTCTCAGCCGGTCACATTATACTGACACCGACCCAACCAGTAGGGAACGCAACAGCCAGGATTCGAACTCGGGACCTTTTGCGTCGGAAGCCGATGTTCTACCCCTGGACCACCGCGCCCCCCCTACTATCAAATTACAGACAGTAATGAAAATATAAACTCACCTAGACTATCACTACTCAGAGTAGGCCAGGACGTTAGCTGATGTCCTGTTGCCGCGGCAACGACAACATTCCCGCTATTCCCCACAACTCCTCCGGTACCGGCAGCGTCTGAATCAACACCAGTATCCTCCCCTGAGCCACCAGCGCCACCTACAACCACGCCAGCACCCACATGCTTTGGAGACATTGGGTACCGCTTGTGAAGGGGGACGATTGCTGCGTAGTGCGACTGATGCTGATGCGGATGCTGATACTGTCCGTGGTTGGCACAGGAAGTCGACGAGTGGCAATGTGTCAAGGCCGCCGAGGGATCACAGGGGTCAACCAGTGCAGGCTGGTGGGGGTAAGGGTACAGGCTTGACGGCAGCGATATTGGCACAAGTGGTGCGGCACAACCACGGGTAGGTGAATACTGTTGCTGTTGATGTTGTGGCAGCTGCTGGTACTGGTGATGATGATGTTGATGTTGATTATGGTTATAGTGGTGATTATGATGATGAGGAAGAGGAAGGGGCGGCTGGCCGGATAAATGTGCTCCCACCCCACTCATCAAGACGGTCGGAGGCGGAAGAGACGATGCCAAAGACGTTAAAACTCCCAGGCTGTGGTGATGAGCATGAGGGTCGGAGTAGTGTGACTGTGAGGGACCAAGGTTACCAAGGTTACCAAGGTTTCCAAGGCTGTCTCCAGCCACCACAGGCATTTGGCCCGGGTGATGATGAGCATGAAGAAGATTCCCAGGTGGCGCCACGGTGCCTGTGTTGGTGTTTGAGTGGAGCATCACCCGCGCCCGGCAGTGCAGGAAGTCCTGGAAGGAAATCCTCGACATCTCAGTGAGCCCCAGCTGGATTCGAACTTCCTCCACGCTGTCTGACATGTTCAGCATGCGACACATGAACCGAAGATCCTCTCTGTTGGTGGTGGGTAAAGGGAGGAGGAATTGTAAAATCATTAGCTTTAAATAAAGGCATTGTTTATTTTAATGATATTATTGATAACTACCGTCAAAGAAAATGTCACGCTCAGACAAGAAAAAGCCTAACATTTAATAAAAAATGAACCTCCTAGATGGTTTATTTGTTTAGTTGTTTAACGTCCAGCCTCAGCACTATCAAAGCTATAGTGTGAATGAAACCCAAGACTGACGCCTAACACTTTTACATGCTTTCACCCACAAGACAGGGCGGGGAGACCTGGACGCCTGTCTCAGCTGGTCACATTAAACTGTCACAGATCCAACCAGTGGGCTACAAATTTGGACAAATCCTTTTTTTTTTTTTTAACTAATTGTGGGATTCGAACCGCAAACATTTCAATCTGTCTGGAGACCAACGCTCTACCACTTAAGCTAGTTCACCACCCCCCCTCTCCCCCAGGAAACGGTGGATCTCCTAGTATGGTACAGGTTTCTGAATTTTAAAAAAAATCTAGATCGGTGTTTACCAGTACAGTGATAATTATTAGCTCATCAGAACCTAAAGTAAAAGGAGATCTATTTGATTACAGATCACGCTTAAAATAACAATGGCAAGCATTTGAAAATAGCAAGCTTCCTCTAAGCTGTCTGTATTTGAATAATAAAACTGGAGAAGATTTAAGAATTGAAGAAGACAAAAAACGTAAATTCAAAGAATATTATTATTATTACTATTATTATATTATTATTATTATTATTATTATTATATTATTATTATTATTATATTATTAATCCTCTGTCTCTGTCTGTCTAGCTATCAGCTCTCTCTGTGAATCGACACCTCCTTTACCGTGACAGTTTCAACAGCCTAAATAAGGCTCTCTACTGTCTAAATAGCTGTGCCGATCTAGATCATAGCTGTCTCTTTCTCTGCTTACTCTCTCTCTAACCCCTCTGTCTGTCTCTTTTCGCATGCCTCCCACCCCCCCTCTCTCTATCCTTCTCACCGGTCTGAGTACCACCCCCCCACAATTGTTATGTTTTTATTACTCAGAGAGATAAAGAAGTCACCGTTGTCACTAGTATAATGCATTAACTGTCTGAGGACATCATGAGCACAACATAGCCGTTACCGTGCTGACGTGCCGTAAAACAAACTCACTCACTCACTCCCCCCCCCCTCCCACTCTATCTCTCTCTACCTCCCTCTTACCCGTCTAAGTATTCATCCCCCTCACTCTATCCCTCTCTACCTCCCTCTTACCAGTCTAAGTATTCATCCCCCTCACTCTATCCCTCTTACCCGTCCAAGTATCCGTCCCCGTCTGCGTCACAGCTGTTGAACAGCCTGCGCAGCTGCTCTTCCTCGCTGACGCTCGACACGCTCGAGTTGTGGGAATCCCCGTTGTCACTGCCGCTGCTGCTGCCATTTTTGTTGGCCATGGCTGTTGCTGGGGAAAGATGAGGGGACACATACGGGGGAAGGTGCAATGGGAAGGTTGGGGTGGGTTGGGGGTTGGTTTAACGTCCAACAGCAGCACTATATAGGCTATATTGTGGACGGGCCCCAAGACGGACGTCTGACAATTTTATGTGCTGCCACACACGAGACAGGGCGGGGATACCATGACTCCTGTCTCAGCCGGTCACATTAAGATGAGAGGGGAAATGGAAAGAGAAAGTTAAGGCAAGGAGGAATAAAACAAAGAAAAGAAGCAGAAAGGCAGACAAACCGAGAGTGTGTTTGTTAGGTTTGGTTTGTTGCTTACCCTCCAATGTCAGCACTATATAGGCTATATTGTGGACGGGCTCAAGAGCAAAGTCTGACATGTGTATGTGTGGTCACACATGAGACAAAGCAGGAACACTTGGCTCAGCCTGTCACACAGAAAGGTTGAGAGAGACACTTAGGCTTACAAGACTACTGTTTTGTTGGCCATGGCACAACCAAGGAAAGATGGAAAAAAGAGAAAGGAAAGGTAGGGCAGGGAGGAACAAAAAACAAAGAAGTTGTTGTTGAGTTAGTTTAACTTCCATATAGGCTGTCACACAGAAAGGCTGAGAGAGACACTTAGGCGTACAACACTACTGTTTTGTTGGCCATGGCACAACCCCAGATCTCCTGCACATATAAGGGTGACACTTAAACGTCAGTGCTGCTACGTCCACCCTTTCCCAAAATTTGATTATGTTTTTTAACTACTTATAAATCAGTTGTTGTTTTTTTAAAAGGGTATTATTTCAACGCAATGTCACAAAAAATAAAACAAGATTAAGCTTATCTTACCTGTTTCATTGGGGCACCATCTACTTGATATATGATATAATTTCAGAATTGAGTTCCATAAAACATAATTATTTAATGTAGCATCTCATTTCATTTATCAATCCCAGCTTGAATCTAACTATCTATTTTAAGCTCCACCTTGAAAATCTATCCATCCTTGACATTAGGGTAACATGGGGTTGTACTTCAGTAGCTATATTTCGATACATACTCAATATAGTTCTTTTCTTTTTTGTTTATAACAAAATTCCAAAAGAATTTCTTAGGAGTTGTTCATTGAACCCAATTTTTATTTTTTAAACACCAAGAAAAGGTTCTGAAATTAAAATTCTCTTTAATCCTCAACATTATTCCTCCCACAAATAGTAATAAACAATTAATAAAAAGCAGAAACAAACAAGATAGCAAAATCAATCAACTTCTCAGTGCAATAGAAATATATATAATTTTATGAACTTATAAATAGAAATTATGGAAAAATGTCAACAATAACAATCAGTTAACAGTGCTCTTAACTAGGTGAACAGTCATGCCATGCCCCATTTTTTCACAAGCTGTCACCCGTGCCAGACCCAGACTGATCATCTGGCCCTTGAGCGGTCTCAAAGCACCGCAGGGGTCAACATAAATTTATAATTGAGACAATTCTTTTGAAAAATCTCTTCCAAGCTCTTTCCAACAAAATGGGTGATTGAATAGCCAACTCATAGCGTCTTTTAAAAGACTCATGAACAAAGTCACCAGAACTCAATCAATAGAAATTAGAATCTATTTCTCACCCAACTTAGAAAATTATCTTACTGAAAGACCACTATCCATAAGTAAGACATCTATAGATCTATATGATTTTAAAAACTAATAAACCTAGAAAGCATACGTCTCTGTTAATCTGGCTTGGTTTAGATCTAGATCTGAATGATATAGAGTTTAAAAATATAGGCCTATTTACCAAAGATTTTAATCTAGATTCTAGATTTTAGATCTCGATCTGACAGTGTCAAAATGAATAGATCTATCTAGATCTATGTTTATCATACATAAATATTGTCATTTTTAATCTAGATTCTAGATCTAGATCTAGATCTATTCAATTGCAGTGGAGTTTTGAATTTTAGACCTTTTAGAAGTTCAAAGTTAAGGCCTTTGTCCGTTCTTAAAGTTTAATTAATGCTTTAGATCTAGATGCAACTTAATTTTTAATTTAGATCAAAATCTAGATCTAGATTCAAATTCTTTATAAATTAAAAATAGATCTAAATTGCATCAAAAGCATTAGATCTAGATTCTAAATAAACTTTAAGAACGGACAAAGGCCTTCTTTGAACTTATAAACTTTTAAGGTTTAAACTCCAAACTCCACTCGACCACTGCAATTAAATAGATCTAGAATCTAGATCTAGATTTAATTAGAAATCTAATCTATAATCTAGATCTAGATTAACACACTAGATTTATAAATTAATAGCACCAATACCTTCATATAACATACAGAATCCTGTAATCAATCACCATATCTGCGATTCATTACACAGAAAGCAAACTATCAAGAAACACCATTACTTCCATTAGGCCTAGTGAACCTGAAAGCAGCAGACGGCAGACAAGGGTTTTTTTGTTGGGTTTTTTTTCCGTTGACTTTTTTTTTTCGACGTTGATACTCATTACTTCCCTTTCTTTTATGTGTGGCCAGATTTGCTAACGTCATCGATTTTTTCATTGAGTAAAATGCCAAGTTGTTATTTCAATAGCCATAATATAACTGTTTAGTCTAAAAGTTTAATGGGACGCTTATTGCAAGTTGTTGGTTTAAATTTATACGGTGTTCCACATTTTTAAATACCGTACATGAACATCTAGAAAAAAAATACACTCTCCAGTTACCTACCACAAAAAGGTTCTACTGTGAAGTAATTTGTTCGCACCAAAATCATCGTTCATTGAAGACTGGACTTGTAGAAATACATGACTGTAATTATAATTATTAGTTTTCATTTGTTTTTTTTTTTCAAAAGTATCGGCAATCAAACTAGATCTAAATGAGAAGGTTAAAAGTTTTGCTATTGATGTGTTTTGTTTGTTGTGTCCTTATACATTCTTACAGAAGCGTCTTGGTGTTTACAACGTGAGCGTATGGTGAGCATATTAAAACAGCTCCTACCAGTTAATTTTCAAAGACTTGTAGCAAAAGCTCGCAGGCTTTATCCCTCCCTTGGTAATTTAATGGAAAAAAGAATTGTTGGACACAGCTTCTATTTTATAACTAAGAAGCTATAAGAGAGGGAGGGAGAGAGAGAGGGAGAGAGGTGAGAGAGATAAAAAGAGGATGTATACCGTATACGTGGCCGAAATATGTTTTGTCTATTAATCCTTACCCAGGACTCTTAAAACTTCAGATTAAAACCATGGATTAGATCTCTAAAACTGTCAATAGAATACCAAAATACGATTTAAATTGACATGTATATTAGGATATTAGGTAATGAGAAATCTAAAGCTAAAGGCAACACGTGGAGACCAAAATTAAATCTGTTGTATTTAGTTGTTTATGTAATAGTAGTAGTAATGTTGTAGTGCCGTTGCCTGCTGTTGTTGTTCATAAGCTATGTAGTAGTAGTAATCATTGCCGTTGCCTGGTCCGGGGTCTTAAGCTTCAGCCCCCGCCCTCATACTGAGGCGAGTCATGTGGCAGTTTACCCATTTAAAAATTAGCTTCTTATCTTTTAAAATTAAGTCAGCCATCTCTAACAACATTTTACTCGAGTGCAGATTTTTTGCATCTTCGTTCTCACAGCAAGATGCAGTTAGTAAAAATTCTTTAATCCTATAAGGCAATCTCAAGCCCTGTAAGTCCTTGATCCCTGCTTTTGAAAATTCATCTTTTGAATGTTTTTACCATGCTTACTCTACACTAACGCTGCAGTCACCAAGGCCCTGTTATACAGTGTTAAAGGTAACCTGAATGTTGTCTTGCATAGCCTGGGAAAGTGACTAACATCTTTTTAGCGCTCTTGGGCTTAAGCTCTGAAACCAAACTAGATTTTTTTGCGTAGTGACCTGTGGCGCAAACTGGCTCAAGTGGTAGAGCGTTGGTCTCTTAATCGGGAGGTCTGCGCTTGGAATCCCATGGTTGCTCAAACATTTGTCCGATTTCCTCCATCTACTAGTTGTGTCGGTGGCAGTTCAATGTGACCGAATGAGTCAAGAGTGAAGGTATTACATCACAGTCTAGTATGTGGCAGCACATGATAATTATTGTCAGATGTTAGTTTGGGGAACGTCCACAATATAGCTATATAGTGCTGGCGTTAGAGTTAAGCAAAAACAACAACAAAACAAAAACAAACAACGCAATAATGAAGGTTTAATAGATCTACAATAGGGGCATTAGGGAACAATACAAATCGTGTTATTTTAATTAGGAACAAGTAATGAAAAGGTTTGACTTTTAGCCGCCGTTGTGATAATAGGGGCATTACAGATATATAAAAACATGAATTAAATTAGGATCAGGTACTCAAAAGGGTTGACTTTTAAGCCGTTTTAGTTATTAATCTCGAGACGATTAGCTCTTAATAATTATCTTGTATTAGACCCTGCAAGTCTTTGCTTTTTTTATCTTTAACTTAAGTGATGGGAAACAGACAGAAATGTGTTTTTAACTAGATTGGGTCAAGACAATTATATGCTTCTTTTTACGTGCCTGATCTTTGACCATTCCTCACAAGATCAGGATAATAATATTTGTAACTAAGCTTGGATTATTACGCGTTGTACAATTAGATGGGGGCCATATACAGAGTAAATTTGCAGCACTTACTTAGATGTATTTGGTAAATTTACATACAAAAACCGTCGCAAACAACTCAGGATTCCGTCTGTTCATTAAAACAGGTAACGGAACTGATCCAAACACGAAATATATGAAGCAAAAAATTAAAGCATTGGTTCTTGCGAGGGGCGCGATTTATGTCTGACTAGACCTAATGGCCCAGGACTCTAGATCCTCTTGCCAATTTATATGTTAAGAGTCGTAATTGAGTAAAATTTTCCTTAAAAACACAGAGCGTTTATTTTGTGTAAATTAATAAAAAATTAGAATCCACAGCATTATTAATAATTTTTGTTTTTAGGTTTGTTCATCCCTATTATTCTAGCAACGCAACTAAACAACAGCAGCAGCAACAACAACAACAACAACAGCAACAACAACAACAACAACAACAACAACAACAATAACAACAACAACAAGAACGATTCTGTGTGCTAAGAAGGTAAAGGAAAATATAACGAAAAGGAGGGAAATAAGAACAAAATGAAACAAAGAGGGTAAAAAAAAGCTAAAGGTTGGTTTCTCTT
This sequence comes from Elysia chlorotica, assembly GCA_003991915.1. Taxonomy (NCBI): domain Eukaryota; kingdom Metazoa; phylum Mollusca; class Gastropoda; family Plakobranchidae; genus Elysia; species Elysia chlorotica. Next base: position 109,279 of record RQTK01000329.1, read on the forward strand.
TCCTACACCGAAATAGGTTAAAAGGGACAACCACAAAACTAGGTCTAGCTTGAGACCAACAGATAAGACAAGTAGACAAAGACATATTTTTTAGACTGATGACATGGACGGGGATAGAACCCGCACCTTCTACTCGGTACCAATTGTGAAAGCCGATGGCTGAGTGGTTAAGCACACTGGTCTTCGCCTTGCCAAAGTTTTTGGCTGTCCCTTCTAACCTATTTTCACCTTCTTCCCTCAGTTACTAGCATCATTATCTGGTCCCTAGGTCTAGCTCCGTCTGTTAAAGCATCTATAGTTGTTTGACTGTTTTTCTGTATCACTACACCGAGATAGAAATACTTAGGCTGTTAAGTCACATCGTGAGTAAAGTGCGGCAAGAACATTAACGGCGACCTGCCTCTCATTTCCGTTCGCCAAATTTTTGTTTGTTTGTTGCTTTGCGCCCAACATCGGCACTGTAATGTATTCTTATCATTAACATTTATTCATGATCTAAGAGAGATAACCATCAATTTTCTCAGCGCAATAGAAATATATAATTTTATGTCGAGGATGGATAGGTTTTCAAGTGTTTGTTGCTTTGCGTCCAAAGTCCGCACTGTAATGTATTCTTATTATTAACATTTATTCATGATCTAAGGGAGATAACCATCAATTTATTTTGTTCTACAACAGTTTTTATCAGTTACTTCTTTTTGTTTGCCTACATTGTGTTTGTACCAAATTGGCTACTGCTTGCAATGTTGATCCACTAGTTAAATCATTTGTTTTATTATTTTTTTAAGACTTGTGTCTAGTCTATGTCGAAACATGACATTTTTTGCGTCGAGGATGTCAAATACGATATAAGTTATATTACGACGGGCACCAGGACTCACCATCTGACAAATTTCCGTGCTGTCACAAAGAAACAGAGCATAGATACCATGACTTCAGTCTCTGCCGGTCAAATTATACTGACACCGACTCAACCAGTAGGGAAGGAAATGGGACAAATAGATTTTGAGCGTGTTCTGTTAAATAGTATTGTCAAAGTCTAAAACAATTATCTTTACAATTCAGGAATGCTGCTTGTTTTTAAGATGTATAACAACAACAGGTTGTTCATAAATCTCGACACTTCCGGAATATAGTAGAAATTACGAGATTACAAGGGACATTACTCCAGTTGACTAGAAGCATTAAATTGTAAACAAACCGACACTGAAAAACAAGTTGTTTACCAGATTGACAGATTTCTCGAATGATCTTCACAATCGGGGCAGACAAGGTAGGAGAACAAACTAACAACGCATAGATAGATCTAGATCTATCTCCAGTCTTCTCGTCTTCTCTCTATCCATCTCTATCTCTCTCATCTCCCGTTCCTCTCTCTCCCCTTTTCTTCGTCTATAGCTATCGCCAAACAAACAACCACAACCTTGTCACACACGTAGATCCTTTTATTGCCAACTTTATTTCATTATCCCCGAGTTTAGATCAAGAATAGAGACCTCATAAAGGAAAAACAAATCTGCAACTAAACTTTGAATTTTTTTCTGAATGGTTTAATAAATACTCGGTATACATTCAAGGATCCATGTATTAAACAACCCAGCCTTCTAGTTAAAACATGAGGGGATAATGATAGAAGTTCTTCAGTTTAGAGCTGTAAATCTCCACCAAGCCGTCAAACATTTTAAACCTGAGGGGCTGGTGCTAGAAATACTGCAGTTTGAAGTTGTACATTTAAACCATACCGTCAAACATATTAAAACATGCTGTGAAACATTTTGAACCTGAGGGGCTGGTGCTAGAAGTACTGTAGTTTGGAACTGTCAATCTTTACCCTCCCGTCAAACATTGTGAACCTGAGGAGATAATTTTAGAAGTTCTGTAGTTTGGAGCTGTAAAGCTTTACCATGCCGTCAAACACTTGAAAGCTGAGGGGCTGGTGCTAGAAGTACTGCAGTTTGGAGCTGTCAACCTTCACCATGTCATCAACATTTTGAAGCTGAGGGCATAATTTAAGAAGTTCTTCAGTTTGGAGCTGTAAAGCTTCACCCTCCCATCAACATTTTGAACCTGAGGAGATAATTTTAGAAGTTCTTCAGTTTGAAGATGTAAATCTGCACCAAACCGTCAAACATTTTGAACCTGTGGGGATGATTCTAGAAGTTCTGCAGTTTGGAACTGTCAATCTTCACCATCCCAACATTTTGAAACCTGAGGGGCTGGTGCTAGAAGTACTGCAGTTTGGAACTGTCAACCTTCACCATGTCATCAACATTTTGAAGCTGAGGGGATAATTTTAGAAGTACTGCAATTTTGAGCTGTAAATCTTCACCATGCCGTCAAACATTTTGAACATGAGGGGATAATTCTAGAAGTTTTGCACTTTAGAGCTGTACATGTTTACCATCTGCAGTTTGGAGCTGTACATCTTTACCATGCCATCAAACATTTAAAACCTGAGGGGCTGGTGCTAGAAGTTCTGTTGAAGTACTGCAGTTTGGAGATGTATTTTTTCACCATGCCGCCAAACATTTTAAACCTGAGGGGCTGGTGCTAGAAGTACTGCAGCTTGGATCTGTACATTTTTAACCTGAGGGGATACTTCTAGAAGTTCTGCAGTTTGAAGCTGTAAATCTGCACCAAACCGTCAAACATTTTGAACCTGTGACGATTATTCTAGAAGTACTGCAGTTTGGAGCTGTAAATCTTGACCATGCCATCGACCTGGCTCAGAGCCACGTGACCTTTGTACCCCGCGTATATAGCGCAAGGCTTGGTCAGTCCGTCTGCCGCGGTGAGCGCGGGCCTGAGGTAGTTACCCCCCTTGTCCAGAAGGTGGACAGTGTCCGAGTCGCGGTCAACTAGCAGGGGCAGGCCACTCGGGTGCACTGTGACCCCTAGAGGGCACTCCAAGGTCAGCTGAAGGTCAGGGCGGCTTTTCAAGGTGAAGGTCGTCTTGCCGTCCTTTTGCCGCAGGCGGTAGAGAATCTTCCTGGCGCTGTCGGTGACCCAGAGGTCATCCGGGGAGGGCGAGTCGGAGACTGTAGATGTGGCGGTATTGGGGTCAGATGATGAGGATGATGATGATGGTGATTTTGCTGCGGGTGTTGATAGTGATGATGCTGATGATGACGATGAAGCCAGTGTTGAAGTACTGGTAGGACTGGTTTTGCCTCTTCCGTTAGAGCCTGGTTTGGATTTAGTAGCAGTGTTGTTGCTTGTAACGCTGTTTTTTCTAGTGCTGTTACTGTTGTTGTTGCTGCTGCTGCTGCTGCTGCTACTACTGTTGTTTGTTTTAACGCCATTGTTACCACTACTGCTCTGATCGTTTCCAGACCCTTTGCGTTTACTGGTCTTATCACTGTTACTACCAGTTTCAGATTTAACCTTGGGCATTGCCGAATCCACCAGATTTGTAGGCGCGTCTGTGGATGAATTTGATGCTTTCCGATTGTTAAGCCCTGCTGCCTCACTAGCATCATCTGTCGGAGGTGTGGATGAGGTTTGGTCTGATGGTACCAGTCCTTGCTGGTAAAGCGGCTGTACCGGGGTTATATAGAAGGGGCGGCATATACCAGCGCGGTCCGGCTTGCTGGAGCGGATGGTCCTCACGAACTGACCGCCTTCACTGATGATGTCCAGGCAGTCCCCATAGTTGGTGCCGGCCGCCAGCATCCCGCCGCCCAGCGCGGTCAGGAACGTGTACAGCTTCTTCACCCGCACCGAAGACAGGACTCGAACCGTGCCCTGCAGGGAGAGGAAGTACAGCTGGCGGCGGCTCGTGGTGGAGACGACCGCTCTACCCTGCGACACGACGGCGATGCGGCTCGGGCTGGCGTCTAGCAGAACGCGGGTGAGGAGTTTCCCGGACTGGTTGAACTTCTTCACGCACTGGTTGTCGCGGTCCGTCAGGATGACGTCACCGTTGGCGAGCAGGACGAGATCCGTGAGCAGCGGCTCTGAGATGTCGTCACGTGACCCGCCGTGGAACGACGTCATCAAGGTCAAGGTCAGACCAAGAGTCCCGCCTTCACCGCCTCCATCGGATTTCCCCGAGACACCGTTTTGTATTTCCCTGTCGTTGGCGTCCTGAACGGTCTTGAGGAAGCCTAGCGGAGACGCCTTCACTGCTTTCTCCAGAACTTGGTCCATCTGGAACACGACCTGGGCTTGTGGCGCCTCCTGCAGCCTGCCCAGAGCCAGGCCTGTGTCTGACCTAGTTAGATACTCTAGCCCAGGCAGGTACGGCAGAAGCTCACCCTCAGCCCCGGCCCCGATGGAAAAACTCATGACGTCCAGCTGTCGCCCCAGAGATACCGCCATCTTGCCCGCTGTCGCCGACTTCTCCTCCGCGTCCTTCTTGGCTCGGTCCATGAGGCGATTCACCTCCACGCCTAAAGCGTGCTCTTTGGCCAAGATGGCGGCGACCATTTGTTCTCGGGCAGCCTTGATTGCGTGCAGTAGCGAAGACCTGGTCGACTCTACGAGTTCCACTCTGGAGGTTTGCAACGCTCTGGCTTCTTCACAGAAAGTCAGGGTGCCGGCGATAGTGTTGTGGAGGGAATCGAACCCACGCCGTCTGGACTCTACCGCTTTTTGGATGCTTTGTATACTGCCTTGACTACAGCGCCTGGAAAACATGAGAATTAGAAAGATTGAAAAATATATGTGTATATATATATTTTTTTTATTGATTACAAAGAATGTTCATAGATAATTTATATTAACTAATGGTTTTGATATAAATCCGTTTCCTTTGTAGTTTAATTGAAACGATTGTTTTCGATAAAAGGAAAAATTCATAATCACTTAATAATTGTAGTTATTATAACTAAATATTTTCGTTATCAAGATTCGAATTTCTACACACACACACGAAAAAAAATAGTGCAAATCGAAAAAAAAAAGTCTCAACTTGTATTCCTGAAATAAAACAAACTCTCCATAAATGGATATCAAACGCATATACCTATTGTAAATTTAGGTGCGGAAATTTCATTTAATTTAAAAAACGAATTCCTCAAACTTCAAAACTTCGTTCTTTGAAAAAAAAACCAAACACAATAGGCAACTCAACGACTTGTTGCAAATAAACAACAATGTCCTTAATTATATAATGCGTAGGTTTTGTTTACCTGTGAAAAGACGTTGTGCATTTTGGGCATGCTTTAACACTCACGTGCTTATCTTACCTGTGAAAAGACGTAGTGCATTTAGGGCATGCAATTTGTTCGCACTTCGTACAGTACTGGTCAGCCAACTTGTCCGAATGATTAGAACACGGGAACATGGCGGGCGGTTCGAGTCTAGCAGAGGTCAAGCCGGAAGAACTTCCGGTTTTGCTTCCGCCGCCATCATCTCCATAATATCCGCCATCTTCATCATCATCATCATCACCATCGTCATCGTCTTCTTCGTCTTCGTCTTCTGCGCCTGCGCCCTTTGTGGCCGGAAGTTCCGCTAACCGCCGCTGTAAGGCGTCGTGCATGACCTCGTTTTCGAGAATTGTGTCAAACGAATGCCAAGGTCGCGAGGAGACGGATTTTTTCCCGCCATTGGCCGTGCTTTTTGGTGCGGCTGTGTTTTGGGAATTTGGGTCACCGGATACGCTTTCGCTACACGTCGCTTCAGATGAGTCTACACAGACGGGGCAGAAGAACTTGTCTCTAGATCTGTGCGAACATTCGTCTTGTAGGCAGGCGAGACAGAAAGCGTGCAGACATGGGAGCATGTGAGGGTTGCGCATTTGGCGTTCGCAGACGGTGCACTGGAGAACTGAGGCGCACTGCGTCGCACCACCATTGAACTGCGCGTCAGCCATAGCTGTGGATAATAGAATGTTGATCAATACAATTTTAACAAACGTTTAACCTTTTCCCGCCACTACGCACACGTTTTGTGCAGATCGTTACATTTTTGTGCTAGCACCTTTATGAATTGATTTGCACACCTTCAATTTCAAAAGAATAAACACCAAAGCTTTATAATTTACCTTTTCAAATGTTCGGAAATTCCCCAAACTAGTGTGCACACAAGGAATAGGCCTAAAATCATGCGATGTTGAAAAGTTTATCAGCAACACTGGCAAACTAAGTAAGACAGAGGTTTTGACTGACGGGAATAGATTAGGGGTGGTCACAATGTTAAAATTACTCAAAACTTTCTTCATAACTGAGGAGAATAAAAAATTATGTTTAGATAAAATATTTATAAGCTTAGTTTTTTATTAAGAACGCTAGTTCAACAAAAGTCACCAAAGACATAACCTTGTAAATATAACGAGATAGAAACCCGTACTAACCCGTATTAAGAATGTAAATAAGATGTCTTAAGACATGGTGTTAGTTTATTGCGAGGTTATATTCACGATTCCTAAATTCTAGTTTAATTTACTTAACTCATAAAGAAAGAGTCAGTTGTTGAGTTGGTTGATTTAACGTCCAACATCAGCACTATATAGACTATATTGTGGACGGGCCCCAAGACTGACGTCTGACAATTTTATGTGCCGCCACACTCGAGACAGGGCGGGGATACCATGACTCCTGTGTCAGTCGATCACATGAAACTGACATCGACCCAACCAGTAGGGAGTGCAATCGCCAGAATTCGAACTCAGACCTTTTGCGTCGGAAGCCGATGTTCTACCTCAGGGCCACCGTGCCAATAAAAAAAAGGGTCAGGAGTGGTGCTAAGTGGTGCGGCGTATTAAGGACTTCGAAACGGAAAATAAAGTGCGCAAACGTTGTTTTTTTTATTACTACTACATCATAACACTAATGCCCTTCTGCTTATAAACAAACACTCACGTCTTTAACAAATCGAAATGACTCTATGCAAAATCATATCCTAACAAATTCTGGAAAAGAGATCTATTTTGTTCAACTGCACTTATGTTGCTCTTTCTATATAAGCAACAAAAAATGCAAATTGTACGACAAAACGTTGTATTGATATTTTTCAAAAGTCAATAGCAACTATACCAGTACTGGTGTTTAGCGTTCTATCTTAAAGAAACGCATTGGTGCGTTATAGGTTATTCGTGACTTGCAAAGACGAATTAGAGAAATTTACAAAACCAAAACAGTAACAAGTGATTGATAAAATGCAATAAGGCGAAACATTCACAAAACGTCGTAACTTCTTGCACACTTTACGATTCAAGTGATATTTTATAGGTAGAAAACCCCGAAAAGAAGTAGCAATTGAACTGGTGCACTTAAAAATTCAGAAAGCAGCTAAATAAAAAAAAATCTAATAATTGATTTATTGATCGGTTAATACGTTTTCTTATATCTTGTTTTCCAAAGTTTTTGTGTGAATAGCGATTTTAAATTGTAAAGACCAATAGATCGCTATAGGGGTCTTTATAGTTAATTAGGATTTGAACACCAGTGAATGAATATATAATCAGGATTTATTTGGAAATTGTGTCAGTAAGACGTACGTGAGTTTCAGTTTGTGTGTGGCACAATAGCAAAACAGAAACCCCGTTGAGAAGAATAATTATAAAATCAGTAATGTTGCAAAGTTAAAAAAAAATATTTCCGTAACATCAGTATTGATTTCGTAAAGTTCAATAGATTTAATCGGCTCGAAAAAAAAATAAGAAAAAAATATCCAGTAGACAAGAATATTTATCCAAGCAGTCAGGTTGAAAAGCTTAAGATCTTTACAATTATATTTTCTAAAACCAGCATTCACAAACTTCAATACATTTAATCGGATCGAAAAAAAAAAAAAAACAGAAAAAAAAAAAACTAGTAGAGAAGAATACTATTATTAAAAGTAGTCACGTTGCAAAGCTTAGGATCTATACAACAATTATATTGTCTTAAATCAGCATTCACAAACTTCGATACATTAAATATTTTAGTCAGCTTGGATTTCTTTACCTAGGGTTTTATAAGAGTTAAAAAAATACGAAGCAATTAAAATTTTGATTAAGCCATTTAGGTCAAGGTCTAGATCTACAAGTATTTCTGTTTACGAAAGTAAATATATTTCATTAACAAATAATAAAAAATAAAGACAGTGTATATAATAAACCATCCATTTTCTCTCCCTTTTTCTTTATTTTAGTCTTGTCAGTCTGCATTTTTTCCTCTTACCCCCCTCCCCCCTCCAAATATCTCTCTCTCTCTCCCTCTCTCTCTCTCTCTCTCTCTCTCTCAGCTTTTTTTTTTTACTCAATATTACTGTTAATTCGAAAAAAAATAAAGAGTTGAGTTGAGTTGGTTTAACGTCCAACGTAAGAAGCATATAGGCTATATTGTGGACGATCCCCAAGACTGAAGTTTGACAATTTTAAGTGATACCACATACAAGACAGAGCGGGGATACACCGACTCCTGTCCCAGCAGTTGAGTAAAATGTGACCGGCTGAGACAGGAGTCCAGGTCTCCTCGTCCTGTTTCGTATGTAGCAGTAAATAAAACTGTCAGATGTCAGTCTTGGGTCCGTCCACAATATAACTTTCCTATATAGTGCTGACGTTGGAACTTAATCTACCAAATCCTCTCAACTCTTACGTAAATTGTTTAAGATGTCGTTCGCGGTGGTCCTGGGGTAGAACATCGGCTTCCGACGCAAAAGGTCCGGGTTCGAGCCCTGGCGATTGCGCTGCTCCCTACTGGTTGAGTCGGTGTCAGTTTAATGTGACCGGCTGAGACAGGAGTCATAGCATCCCCACCCTGTGTCGTGTGTGGCAGCACATACAATTGTCAGACGTTAGTCTTGGAGCCCGTCTACAGTATAGCCTATATATTGCATATGTTGGACGTTAAACCAACTCAACAACAACTCAACAACTACTTACGAACCCTACGTCATAAAACCTTGACACGAGCATCTGTTATTGGTTTTAACTAGCGATTATCCTTGGATTAGTACAACTTATAAGCGGCTAAAAAGTTATTTTTAGATTTACACGTTTGGTTATAATGGGGATAATCCTGTAAAGTACTTGGGGAAAAAGGGGAATAATTGGTACTAGAGACATGTTTGTGAAGGAGTTTTTGGCAGGAGAAAATGAACAAAAAATGTCCCTCTCTCTCCCCTCTCTCTCTCTCTCTCTCTCTCTCTCTCTCTCTCTCTCTCTCTCTCTCTCTCTCTCTCTCTCTCTCTCTCTCTCTCTCTCTCTCTCTCTCTCTCTCTCTCTTCTGTCTCTCTCTCTCTCTCTCTCTCTCTCTCTCTCTCTCTCTCTCTCTCTCTCTCTCTCTCTCTTTTACTACTACTACTACTACTACTACTACTACTACTACTACTACTACTACTACTATTACTACTACTACTACTACTATTATTATAATTACGTTTTACTCTTCCTCGTGAACTTCAACGACTAATTTTAATACTAATTTTAAGCATTAAATTTGAATCCTATAGTTATACATAAGCCTTAATTTTGGAATATAGATGTGTATAGAGCTGTTACCTTCGTTTGTATGAAAGGAAAAAACAACACAGCCTTTGAATCAAATGCTACTGTATAAGTGATGAAATTGTTGACAATTTAACAGAAAAACTCATTTTAGCCTTACATCTCAATATGGCACATCCGCGTCCTCTATTTCACGGATAGAAATAAGCACACTTGTAAAATCTTAGATCTAGAATCTAGATCTACTTTAGTTTACTACATATGCAGTCCTTCTTCACATAGATTAAGCCTATAGACACTGTAGTTTTTCGAAGCTTTGCCTAAAAAAAGCTTGTTTGTTTTCAAGCATGTATCGCCGCTAAAAATAAACACACACGATCAGTAACTCTAAATCCACCTTAAAGATAAAAGTATAACAGAAACAACAAGTTAATATGGTGTAAATATAGATCTACCTTGACATGTATATAAATAGATAAACATACAATACCCGTAGATTTAGAATCTAGTTAGATCTATAACAAAGACAGCAACATTTGTTCCAAACCTAATTCCAACACGCACAGATCTTAGTGACTTACCTAGACCTAGATTATCTAGACATAAACCTAGATCCTGAATGAATGAATGCCTAGCCTATAGTGTAACACTGCCTGCATAACCAACTATTCGCAGAGTTCGATCTTCCACAGTGATTAGTGAAATATCGATCTTAGTGGAGCGAGACGAAGCAAGGGGTAGGGATTGCCTTGACTGAGGGACTATGGTTTGTGTCTCTCTCTCTCTCTCTCTCTCTCTCTCTCTCTCTCTCTCTCTCTCTCTCCTTCTCTCTCCTAACCAACCACACAGCTTCACCAACAAATCCGCCCACCTTCAAGTCTAGAAATCTATTTCGATCGCCGGCGATTTGTAATCGGAATCCGTTAGAAAAACAAATTCTTGCAAAGCCTTCACAAACCATAGACCCTCAGTCAAGGCAATCCCTACCCCTTGCTTCGTCTCGCTCCACTAAGATCGATATTTCACAGAGGTGTTATAAAACTCTCCAGTTTCTAATCACCGATCTTGATCCAATACAATTATGTAGGTTAATAGATTGGAGGTGCACTGGTTGGGAGTATGGTGTTGGTTGGTGTAGTGTTTTTGTTGTTGTTAAAATCTAAACTAAAAATAGAAATGTATTGACATATCTTAGCAATATAATTGCAACCTCTTTTTTTTTTACCATGACACACTATATTAATAGCACATAATTTTTAGTTTACTTATATTACCATCCGTTTTACAAAATAGTTTTTACCTAAAATAATGAATGAGACAATTTTCTTTATAGTATCCTTCAATATTTTACCTTTCTACTATAATAAAACGCAATAGAATTCATTCAATTGATTTTTTTTTCACATAATTAAGCTTATGAAATAGTGTTGGAGATATTGCAGCAAAAAAAAAAATGTAATTTTTCTATAGCTCATAGAAGTGACTAGACTTTAGTTGTTTCGCATTCTAAGGGAATGCATCCATCATAAAGTGTTTATATTTTTCTTCAATGATTTCCCTTGAGCTGTTTAGATCCACACTGTGGAAACATACCTAAAAATTCTCGATCTATTTATAAATAATCCCGTTGTCTGCCTCTCCTGAAATTAGTAGTGCTGTTTAGATCTACATGTTTATCTGTGTTAACTTTCTCTTCAAATTTTAGCTTGCGCTATAGATTTTGATCCAAGTGATGCAGGCTATCTAGCTAAGAGTAAAATAGTTAAGTTGAGTTGAGTTGATTTAACGTTTAACATCAGCACTATATAGGCTATATTGTGGACGAGCCCCAAGACTGACGTCTGACAATTTTATGTGCTGCCACACACGAGACAGGGCGGGGATACCATGACTCCTGTCTCAGTCGGTCCCATTAAACTGACACCGACCCAATCAGTTACCGTGGACGAAATCTTACAAATAAATGTAGCAATCGTGGGATTCGAACCGCGGACTTCAGATTTGAAGACCAGATGTTTTTAACATTTTTTTTTTTAAAACGTCGCTTCTGAGTCAGTCTTTGTCAATTCTTGTAATAGACTTTTCCAAATTTTCGGTGCAGCTGCACTGAAAGCTCTCTCACCATACCATTTTGTTTTATATCTATTCACATTAAGATAGGTCTAACAAACGTAAGAAAATATATATCATTATAAAAAGTCTAGGTGATAGCAAAGAGCTAAAGAGGATAAGAGATCGATTTATTTTAAAGGAATAAAAAATCTTACAACAATATTTTATTTATTATTAAGATATTAACGTACTCTTCTAACAATGAAAATAATTATAAAACGAACATAAGAAGTGCGATACAGTGCAACATGGAAATACCTCGGGAATTTTTAAAATTGTTAATTAAATAAGTACATGCAAATTGTATTCTTTATAAAGACAAGCTGTTGTGTTTTTTCCACGGTTTACACCAAAACCGCCAAGTCCTGTTTCTGTATAGGGAAAACCCCCCAAGGTGTATACATCCTGCGATGTTCACGGTCTAACGCATATATATAGAGCTAAAGACATTGAGGACACCCCCGGTCTTGAGGCTCAGCCAGCCGTTTATATAAACTGCACTGGCATAATAACAAACCGTGACCTAGTTTGTAAAATGTTATGTCTCATATCTAAACATTAATTTTTGAATACTAAAGATTTCATGTATTTCAGGAATAAGAGGGTGTGCGGTGGCCCTGGGGTAGAACATCAGCTTCCGATTCAAAAGGTCCGGAGTTCGAATCCTGGCTGTTGCGCTCCCTATTGGTTGAGTCGGTGTCAGTTTAATGTGACAGGCTGAGACAGGAGTCATGGTAACCCCGCCCAGTTTCGTGTCTGGCAGCAAGCAAAATTGTCAGATTGTCATATATCAGTCATGGGGCCCATCCACAATATAGTCTATATAGTGCTGATGTTGAGCGTTTAACCAACTCAACAACTCAACATCAGGATTTTGATGGGACAGTATTCAACTGGGGTGACAAAACTGTAGGGTTATGGATGGTCTCACACGGGATCGAACCCACAACATCTTCGTTTGAAATGTACCCTCTAACGCTGAGCCAGAATAATAATTATTGTGCTGTGAAATACATTTCTTTCCCAGTGGAAAGAATTTCTTCAGAATCAACCTTATTCCCAACGAAACAAACTTTGGGAAAACCCCGTTTAGGGACCACAGCAAGCGCAAGTTTCTTATTGTAATAAAGTACTGAACTGACAAGATCCTTAGACTTTGTATCTGTGGTATAATTTACTTCCTTGTTACATTTGTTTACAGGTAACATACTTTTCAAACATACGACAGCCTTTTTTATGTGTGTCTTTCTTTCCCTGTATCTGTCTCTGCCTGCCTGTATAATCCCAGTCTCTCTCTCTCTCTCTCTCTCTCTCTCTCTCTCTCTCTCTCTCTCTAAATCTCTTTCTCCCACTTTCCCTTTCTCTTTGTCTCTCTCTTTCCCATTCTGTCTTTCTACCTATCTATCTATCTATCTATCTATCTATCTATCTATCTATCTATCTATCTATCTATCTATCTATCTATCTATCTATCTATCTATCTATCTATCTATCTATCTATCTATCTATCTATCTATTTGTTTGTCTGTCTGTCTGTCTGTCTGTCTGTCTGTCTGTCTGTCTGTCTGTCTGTCTGTCTGTCTGTCTGTCTGTCTGTCTGTCTGTCTGTCTGTCTGTCTGGCTATCTATATATTTATCTATAGTTTGTCTGTCTTTTTTCCCCCTTCAAATTCTTAATTAGAATTGTGTGAGATGGATTTCAGTTTTCATTTCAGGCAATAGAATTAGAAATGCGAATAAAATAGGGAAAAGAAAAAAAAAAAAAAATAGAGTTAGCAATTTTTTACGACGTCTTTTACACGCACTGTCTGCAAAGTATAATATTTCGTTTCATTGCTGTTTTTCGTATTTGTTGTTTGTTTGTTTTGTTTTTGTTGAGATTGGCATATCAGGGAGCATAATATTATTTAGCTTTCCATTGGTCCCGCGCTTTTCAAAAAGATAGGATTTTTTTTTCACATGTTTTTTGTTTGTTTAATATAGGCCCTATTCTCCAGATCTAAAACGAGAATTTTCATGATGATGGTTTGTTTGTTTCTGTTTGTTGTTTTTGTTGATGTTAAAAAAAACCCATTAGCACTGCATAACAACGTAGATCTAGCATTTCAATGAGTGACGGTTTTATGAAAAACTTTGGGTTTTTCCCCTCTCTTTTTTCTCTGTTTCTATATTCTCCAAGAGAAAGTTATATCATTGCTATGGAAAAAAATATTGTGTTTTACACAGTAGTTTGAAAACCGATGGTGCAAATTATAGTTAACACATCAATGCCATAAAAGTAAATAGTAAAACAACATACAAGACAATGATTATCGAAATAAACTCGACATTAAATTGATGAAAACATTTTCAACAAATTAGAACTCCGAAAAAATATGTTGTTTTTTAATTCATTAAATTATAAAGTTGATTTTCATGCTTGAATACAAACATTTCATGAAATGACATAATAATAAATTATTATGCAACACCGTTATCAAAAATTCAAATAAAAATTAGTATAAAAATGGCACTTTTCTAAGTTAAAACAATATATACATATCGAGTGTAAAGAGCCCAATTTGGAGACAATAAAAGTTTTGTTTTTGTTTGTTTTTTGTCATGGATGTAGTAACCAACACGCTAACCTTAAATCGTCAAATCGTGGTCTACGCTAGTGTTTATGATGAGGGACGGTGATTTTTTTTTTTTACTTCATTTAACATGAAAAATTGGAACCTTGGTCAACAAGGTACTAAATTTTTTTGGTAATAAATACATAAGTGTTTATATAGTATACATTCGAAGTACATAAGAGATATAAGGCTTATAAAATAAAATAAAAAAGTACACAATTACATTAAACAAATCATAATAAAATAATTTTATTGTAAAGATTGGTCGTATTTTATCAATGCGTAAAGTTCATTAATTTTATTTCTAATAGAACGTGTGTTTCCAAAAACAACGTTTGGGAGATATGGTTTAAAACCGAGTTTTTTGTTTTTAGCTTTCACAGCACCTTTTTTCCATCTTCTTCTTATCTTTATATCTTTAGGCAGCTCAAAAATAGGTTTAAATACATAGGGTCAAAAACGTAAATTTCTACTCGTACATTCGAGAAAAAAAAATCAAGACAATGTTTATTGATTATGCGATTCATACAGTTAAGTACAATTAAGTAACGTAAAAACTAACAAACAAGAACAATTAAAAACCTAAAAACGTATCAAATTTTGGTACGAAGTCTTTTTTTTTTTTGAGTATACTTTTTTTGTGTTGGTGATGAAGTTTTAATGCTTGCATGCTTTTCAGTAAAAACTAACAAACAAGAACAACTAAAAACCCCAAAAAAACGCATAATGTTGTGGTACAATGTCTTTTTTAGGATTATACTCTTATATTTTGATACAACTTAATGTAGGTTATGAAGCTGTAATGGTTGCATGCTTTTTGTATTCAAGTTAAATAGTCAGCAATTCCCGATGTTTTTCTTCATTTTTTTCTTAAAAAAAAAGAATGTTGCTTTGTCAAAAACAAGTTATAGCCTTTGTTATATATTTACCACGATTTTTTAAAAACAAACGTATTAATTTGACAATAAAGGTTGGTTGGTTGGGTTGGTTTAACGTCCAACAGCAGCACTATATCGGCTATATTGTGGACGGGCCCCAAGACGGACGTCTGACAATTTTATGTGCTGCCACACATGAGACAGGGCGGGGATAATTTGACAATAAAAGGTCTTTTTTGTCCAACAGTTCTCAAAACCTTTCTGGAGGGGTAGCGCAGACCCCATTCACGACGATCATGTCCTTGTGTGGACAACACACACTGTTTCGGTGACGGGTGCACGGCAAGACCTCAAACATATCTGGATGGATAGAACCAAAATAGTAAAAATATTAAGTTGTGATTGTGGTTGGTTGGTTGATTGGATGATTGATTGGTTGGTTGATTGGATGATTGATTGGTTGGTTGGTTGGTTGGTTGGTGTGTTGGTTGCCGGTTGATTGATTTGGTTGATTGTTTGATTGGATGATTGGTTGGTTGGTTGGTTGATTGATTGATTGGATGATTGGATGATTGGTTGGTGGGTTGATTGGTTTGTTGGTGTTTCGATTGATTGGTTTGTTGGTTGGTTGGTTATTTGGTTGTTTGGTTGGTTGGTTGATTGATTGGTTGGTTGGTTGGTTGATTGAATGACTGGTTGGTCGTTTGTTTGTTGATTGGTTTCTTGGTTGGTTGTTTCGTTGGTTGGTTGGTTGATTGGTTGGTTGTTTCGTTGGTTGGTTGGTTGGTTGTTTCGTTGGTTGGTTGGTTGTTTGGTTGGTTGTTTCGTTGGTTGGTTGGTTGGTGGTTTGGTTGGTTTGTTGCTTGGTTGGTTGGTGGTTGATTTGTTGCTTGGTTGGTTGGTGGTTGGTTGGTTGATTGGTTATTTATTGGTTTCATGGTTTTTTGGTTCTTAAATCCAAAGCCTAACGTCTGGTAGAGGCAGAATGGAGATATGAATACAACTTATTTTTATTTTTGTGTCGTTGCTTGGTTGTTTGTTTAATTTCATGATTTAATATCCAAACGCAGCAACTGGGCTGTATCACAATTCTCGCGCACGTTTGCCAAGCTTAAAATATGTGGATTTCAAACTATAGATATAAAAAAATCTATTAAACTTTAATTAATATTGGCATTTGTAGCTAGGTAAATGATAGAGATTTGACTTCCAATTGAGCATGCTTTTCGGCCATTTTTTTGGGTACACACTATTTTGGGGAATTTTCAAATTTTTTTGAAAATTAAAATTTTCAAATTTTTTTGAAAATTAAAAGCTTTGATATTTATTAAATTTAAAAGTAAGGTGTGCAAATCAATACAAAACGGTGCTAGCACAAGAGCGCATCAGTCCGCGCAACATTGGTGCGGGGTGATGTGAACATAATCTAATTATAAAGCTGTTTTACCCAATATGCCACAGTCAGTACACACGAGACACGCGTGTCTCTCCTCTGCTTTTTCCATGTAAAACCCTTTGGCACACCTAATGAGCGTGTCATGCGTGTAGCTACACGGCTTGCGAATCGTGTAGTAAGGATCCGTGCTTTCATACGGTGTGCAAGCGTTGCAGTAGGTCTCGCGGTGATTCCGCTTATGGTTGAATGTTCCCGCCGGACAAACTTCGCATCGCCCTGGTTTGGTGTGGTTTTCGGGGATGAGAAATGTTCCCCTTGGACAGGTCAATTGTTCTTGGGTGGTCAAGGTAGGGTGGACAAGGAGGAGTGGGGTCAGGTAGAGTATTGTGGTTCTTATTGAAGGTTCCATGGTTCTGGGTGGGTCTCTCTCTCCTCTCTCTCTCTTCTCTCTCTCTCTCTCTCTCTCTCTCTATACATACATATATCCTACGATTAATCGAACTATTCACTCCCTCTCCCACCCAGAACCATGGAACCTTCAATAAGAACCACAATACTCTACCTGATCCCACTCCTCCTTGTCCACTCTTCCTTGACCACCCAAGAACCACTGAGATGTCCAAGGGGGACATTTCTCATCCCCGAAAACCACAACCAACCAGGGCGATGCGAAGTGTGTCCGGCGGGAACATTCAACATTATTATTATTATATTATTATTAATATTATCAATATTATCATAATTATTACCAAACATTTCATTACAAGTCTATGTAATAGTTATGTTTAGAACACTTTAACCTACATTTACATGTGTCTAAATAATGAAAATAAAATAATAATACGCCTGTGCTATGAACCAGGATGTGTAAAGCTACCAGAACGAATTGTCTAAAGTTGCTTAAATTCATAACTTTTGTATTTAAGCCTTATAAAGTTAAGAGGAAAAAAAAAACAACTTATACGGATATTTTTCGCAATTTGAAATAAAAAGATAGATCTATCTCTGGTGGTTCTAAATAATAATGATAGAGATATGATAGTACTGTTTTTCAAAGCTGTTAATTATTATGCATTCATAAAACAACTACGGTGAATCAGTTACGAGACAGAATTTGACTTTTTGAGTTAATTTTTTAGTATGTTAGGAAGCATTCAAAAAAAATATATAGGCCTATATATATATATATTATTTATATCAATCTATCATTTTTAGAACGAGACACAACAATTTTCTAGTCTGAAAATGAAATAGGTCGATATTGTGTAGTTTTTCTATTTTTTTAAGGCTCTAGATCTAAAATCTTATCAACGACTTTAGCATAATTTACCTTTCTGGTTGCCTCATGTATTTGAAACATTTGAATTAGGCCTATTAGAAATAAAAAACAACAACAACCCAATTCCTACTTTTTTCTTAACCCACCCTGGATACCTTAGCAATAAAGTTATCTGTACCTGTAAACTGGAAGCAAACAGTTCCCAGACACCCCAGACGCGCAATCCAACACTTCACATGCACAGAATAGCAGAATATTTACAACATATAAGAAAATTATTTTTATTTCAATCTCATGTTGCAGTTGCAGTTACTATACTGACTCAGGTCGTGGGTTCTTAAGAAGAAATAATTATAACAATAGTTCTGATAATTTGCTTCTGGCTCTGTGTTAGGAAGAAAGAGGAGTTGTGGAAAAATACACAGTAACGTTACTGCCTTCGCGTATTCTTTACGCCTGCAATGAGTAATAAAAAGGATTTTGGTTTCTTGGTATTGCACAACTTCCAAGAAGTCTCTCGGGGTTTTCCCGTTTATTTTTCTTTTGAAAATCAACGGTGGCACATAATTAATGTAAACGCATATTATACATTATGTGCATTATCATTTTTATGAATCTCCAAGAGGTTGTTTGAATTTGAAATTCAATAGAAGTCTTTTATATATATTTTTTTAGATTGACGTCATGCAATAATAATCAGCAAACGCTGCCTTTGTGGTTAGTTTGTACGCTCTACTTGAAGCAATACGATCTTGAAAACCCCCACTAGACCGACGTGATATACGGGTTTCTTTTTACCTGCCTCTGTTAGAGTTTTTAGAGCCATTCCAATCATGTTGTAACTTTAATGCCATCTGTTTTTATGATATGGCAATAAAGAGAGAAACAAACAAAGAGAGACAAAGAGATTCAGAGAGACGCGTAGAAAGACAGAAAAAATCAGGAAGAGAGACAAGGAGATAGAGAGAGAGACAGAGACAGAGATAAAGAGGAAGAATGGCAGACCGTGGATCTTCCAATTTCTTACAGATGCAGAGAGAGAGAGAGAGAGAGAGAGAGAGAGAGAATATTAAAAAAAAAACAACAACAAAACAATACTCATATTTCAGACAGCTATGGACGGTTCACAGAGAAGTGGATTTTTTACGAGTGAAGTTTGTTAAACTCATTTCAATATTGCTTTAGGCTAAGCGCGAGGGATAGTTACTGAACTGTGATATTATAGGGTTTTACTCCATTGCCCTTGGGTAGAAAATCGACTTCCGACGCAAAAGGTCCGAGTTCAAGCCCTGGCGATTGCACTCCCTACTGGTTGGGTCGGTGTCAGTTTAATGTGGCCGGCTGAGACAGGAGTCATGGTATCCCCGCCCTGTCTCGTGTGTGGCAGCACATAAAATTGTCAGACGTCAGTCTTGGGGTCCGTCCACAATATAGCCTATGTAGTGCTGATGTTGGA
The DNA here is from genome assembly GCA_003991915.1 of Elysia chlorotica. Taxonomy (NCBI): domain Eukaryota; kingdom Metazoa; phylum Mollusca; class Gastropoda; family Plakobranchidae; genus Elysia; species Elysia chlorotica. Next base: position 128,394 of record RQTK01000329.1, read on the forward strand.
CGTTAAAACAACTCAACAGTCAACAGTGAGATTGCCTTTGAGAACAATTCTCGCTGTTTGAACTTATCTCGTCAACAAGGTCATAGAAAAGGAACATTATTGTTGTAGGTATAAGGGTTACATCTCATCCTTTTCCTGCCAATGTGCATATAGCATATTCATTGGAAAATGACTACATGACTTAGCAAATGGATGTTCATTTAACTAGGTCGTTGTTTTAGCTTTCCGGTTCATGGGGATGACATACACACACACACACTCTTCTTTTTCATTTTCTTTTTCTTTTTTTCTTTCTTTATCTATCTATCTATCTATCTATCTATCTATCTATCTATCTATCTATCTATCTATCTATCTATCTATCTATCTATCTATCTATCTATCTATCTATCTATCTATCTATCTATCTATCTATCTATCTATCTATCTATCTATCTAAGAGACAGAGGCAAAGAGAAACAAAGATAAGAAGGAAAACACAGAATAAACAAAAAGAAACAAAACAAAAATAAGTTATAAATTGAAGCTTCCAGTGTTTATTTCAAAACTTGTAGTATAATCGCCAATTCATAAAGAGCATCGGTCTATTCGTCATCATCATCGACATCATCATCATCATCATAATCATTATTATCATCATTATCATCATTATAAAAAACATGTTTAAACTAATAGTAACAATACAAAAATGAGTTTGTATAATAATATTGTATATAGGTTTTAACCATGAACTGGTAATTACATAAACTATTATTCATATTGGGGGGCGCGGTGGTTATGGGGTAGAACATCGGCTTCCAACGCAAAAGGTCCGGATTCGAGCGCTGGCGATTTCGCTCCCTACGCTGTCTCAGCCGGTCACATTATACTGACACCGACCCAACCAGTAGGGAGCGAAATCGCCAGCGCTGAGCAATGGTTATTTCTGCGTCTTATTCTAGTCTTTGAAAAGGATACCATGACTGCTGTCTCAGCCGGTCACATTATACTGACACCGACCCAACCAAGTCATGGTATCCTTTTCAAAGACTAGAATAAGACGCAGAAATAACCATTGCTCAAATCAAAAAGATATTCAATAAACAAACATTCATTTCAACAGATATTGATTTATTTTATTCAGATCATCGATATTTTAAGACGGGAATTGTAACACGAACAGGGCACCCTTCCGCAATCGTTCTTTTTTTAGGGCTGACTTATGGTGAAATAATTGCATTTCAAGCTTATACACAATAGATCTATGGTTGGGTTGACATTCGGGTACAAGAAAATCGAATATTTAGGTCTACACGGTCTTCTACTTTGGATTACTTTGGATTGCAAGACCTATTGCTTTAAAACTCAAATATTTAGGACTATCAGGTTTAGGCTGACAATTTTGCTTGTATAAAAGTCCAATATTTAGGTCCTAACATAATTGTACTGATAATTTTTGCTGGTAAAAAAACAACAACAATAACGCATGTTTAGGCCCTAACATTTTTAAGATGACACTTTTGCTGGTAAAATATGTCCAGACAGCTTAAGGCTGACAATATTGCTGGTATAAAAGTCCAATATTTAGGCCCAAACAGCTTTAAGCTAAAATTTTTGTTGGTATAAAAGTTCAATATTTAGGTCGACAAGTTTTGCTGGTATAAAAGTCCAATATTTATGACTTAACAGCTTTAGGTTGACAATTTTGCTTGTATAAACGTCGCATATATACGTTCCAACAGCTTTAGGCTGACAGCGCCATAGTAGGTATACATTAAACGTCCAATGTTTAGGTCCATGATAACAGACCAGGTATGCGTAGTATAAACCGACCAATGAAAGCTCAAGATGCAGATGCATCATTTCAATATTGCCAAGAAAGAACAAACAACAAACACAAAATAAGAAAACAAATTCAAAGCGAGCATTAACAATAAAGGAGTATTTACAAATATCAAACATCCATTGAAAAATCTCACCCATATCTGAAATCAATCATTGAATGAAAAATCTCACCAATATCTTATATTAATCATTCATTGAAAAATTTCATCAATATATTATATAAATCATTCATTGAGAAATCTCACCAATATCTTATATCAAGCATTCATTGACAAATGCATCAATATATTATATAAATCATTCATTGAGAAATCTCACCAATATCTTATATCAAGCATTCATTGAGAAATCTCACCAATATACATGTATATATATACACACACACACACACACATATATATATATATATATATATACGGTATATATATATATATATATATATATACCGTATATATATATATATATATATATGTGTGTGTGTGTGTGTGTATATATATACATGTATATTGGTGAGATTTCTCAATGAATGATTTATATAATATATTGATGAAATTTTTCAATGAATGATTAATATAAGATATTGGTGAGATTTTTCATTCAATGATTGATTTCAGATATGGGTGAGATTTTTCAATGGATGTTTGATATTTGTAAATACTCCTTTATTGTTAATGCTCGCTTTGAATTTGTTTTCTTATTTTGTGTTTGTTGTTTGTTCTTTCTTGGCAATATTGAAATGATGCATCTGCATCTTGAGCTTTCATTGGTCGGTTTATACTACGCATACCTGGTCTGTTATCATGGACCTAAACATTGGACGTTTAATGTATACCTACTATGGCGCTGTCAGCCTAAAGCTGTTGGAACGTATATATGCGACGTTTATACAAGCAAAATTGTCAACCTAAAGCTGTTAAGTCATAAATATTGGACTTTTATACCAGCAAAACTTGTCGACCTAAATATTGAACTTTTATACCAACAAAAATTTTAGCTTAAAGCTGTTTGGGCCTAAATATTGGACTTTTATACCAGCAATATTGTCAGCCTTAAGCTGTCTGGACATATTTTACCAGCAAAAGTGTCATCTTAAAAATGTTAGGGCCTAAACATGCGTTATTGTTGTTGTTTTTTTACCAGCAAAAATTATCAGTACAATTATGTTAGGACCTAAATATTGGACTTTTATACAAGCAAAATTGTCAGCCTAAACCTGATAGTCCTAAATATTTGAGTTTTAAAGCAATAGGTCTTGCAATCCAAAGTAATCCAGGGGGGGAGAATGATTGTGTCAATGAAAGAACGATGGACATATACATATGCCTAGAGTCTCTATACATGAATGACAGAGGTTTCAACTCCGTTTGATTCTCAACGTCCAACGTCGGCAGCTAAAATACTTATATCCTGGACGGGTCCCAAGACTGACGTCTGACAATTTTACGTTGATAGTGCGGGGAGACCTAGACTCCTGTCTTAGTCATTTACATTATACTGAGAGCAACCCAACCAGTAGAGGGAGGGCATGAAAAAGGTAAAAATTCAACTTTATGATTGACTATGGGAGTCAAACCAGGGACCTCCCGTGTGGCAGTTCAACGCTCTAGCACTTGTGCCAGTATAACTGGTTGGGTCTGTGTCCGTTTAATGTGACCGGCTGAGACAGGAGTCATGATATCCTAGCCCTGTCTCGTGTGTGGCAGCACATAAAATCGCCAGACGTCAGACGTCGGTCTTGGGGCCCGTTCGCAATAGCATAGTCTATTTAGTGCAGCTGACGTTGAAAATTAAACACCAACTCAACTCAACTCTTGGGCAAACAAAAGGCCTGAGAGAAGATGAGCTTTCGGCTGGCATAAAAAACGATGAGAAATAATAACAAGAATGATGATAATAATGATGATGACGATGATAATGATGATGATGATGATGATGATGATGATGATGATGATGATGATGATGATGATGATGATGATGATGATGATGATGATGATGATGATGATGATGATGATGATGATGATGATGATGATGATGATGATGATGGTGATAATAATACGATAAGCGGTGCGTAGGTTTATTCATGTAATAATTGATCTTCAATCTTTTAAAAGAGCAAAAACCAAAACAGTCGTAACAAAGCTTGAGATGACAGTAAATTGGGTATCTCCGAAAATTTGTTACAACTAGAGAAAACAACAATGATATGGTTAAGTTTTATCAGTACAAAATAAATCTTCAAAATATTATTTGCTGTAAGAATCGGAAGCGTAATAAATATACAACAAAAGAAACATAATGATTCATGAAATACCTAGTCATAAATCTGTGTAGTTCTTACGTTCCGATTGCGTTTTCTTTTGTTAAAAGCGAAAAAATATAATTAAACAGAACATTGACAATTTCAGCTCGAGAGCAAAGAACAAATGTACAGATCATTGCGAGTTAGATGAAATTACAGTGAACAAAATATTGTTATCTTAAACAGCAAGAAGTGTAGCGCACCTGGTCTTGTCCCACACAGGGCGCTATTTGTTCATCACTTTATCTGGCAGTGTCAGAGCGGGGTTATTGCTAGTGTCGTAATTACAAAGTAAAGCAGGTTTAGTCGCGCGACTATAGGGATCTAAATGCATGTTGAGTCGGGAATTGGAAATCCTCGTATATAGGGAGAGGAAACAGATTTCTTACTATCTCTTTCTCTATCGCTCTCTCACTTTTTTTCGACTCTCCTCTTTCTTCATATATCTCTTTCTTTCTCTCTCTCTTGCCCTCTATATCTCTTTCAATCTCGCCCTCCTTCTCCCTCTCTATCTTATTCTATCTTTTTCTCTTTCTCTCTCTCTCTCTGTCTCTTGCTCCCACACTTTCTTTTTATCTCTCTCTCTTTATCCCCCCACCCTTTCTCTCTCCCTCTCTCCCTCTCTCTCTCTCTCTCTCTCTCTCTCTCTCTCTCCCTCTCTAAATTCAACATCTCCAAAGTCCCCATAGGGGCTCATACACGGCACTGGTCGGACGCCTAAATCCAAATTTTCCCTTGCAACTAATTAACTACACTAAACTAATTCCTACAAGTTCTTTAAATGTTTCAAAATTAGCCCAATGATATATGGCAAAAACTCATGTTGATAATACATTCACAAGTTTATTAGGATAAACTGATGAAATAGGCTGTAGGTTTTTGGATGGCAGTCTTTTCACAACTACCCACAATATTCTCCATCGTTGACTCGATCAACTGAACTTGTGATGTTTATAGTTGTGTAATATTGTTTTAAATTCAGCGCCATTGTTGTTGTTCTGTCCATTGAGCTTAGGTATGCGCATGCGCATGCACAGTGATTTAAATTAAAAAGTTTCTATGACACAACATATCCGGTAATTCTTTCTTCTCATTGGTTGAAGAAGATGGGGCTAACATTACAATTGCGCATGCGTGTGTAGGGCTATTGATTTGCGTCCATGCGTCCATAAACACATTCTTGATTAACTTTAGTTTTCTAATGTGATTGTAGATCCAAGCGGTACATATGCGCAAAGCTACCAATAATATCACTGGTAGTTTTGGTAGTTCGCTCTTTCCAATGGTCAGTGTAGCTAAGTGTTAACACACGCGCAAAGCCACAAAACATAACACTTCCAGAAGTTGTCCCGTCTTATTCATCTGTGGTTATGATCAGTACACATATACATGCGCAAAGCCACCAATGACAACACTTCCGGTTGTTCACTCTTATTATTTGTCAGTGGGGCTAACCAGTACACATGCGCAAAGCCACCAATAACAACACTTCCGGTTGTTCACTCTTCTTACTTGTCAGTGGGGCTAACTATGTGCAAAACCACAAACAGCGCCACTTCCGATTGTTCACTCTTATTATTTTTCAGTTGGGCTAACCAGTACACATGCGCAAAGCCACCAATAACAACACTTCCGGTTGTTCACTTTTCTCCTTTGTCAGTGGGGCTAACCAGTACACATGCGCAAAGCCACAAACAGCTCCATTTCCGGTTGTTCACTTTTTTATTTATCAGTATTGCTAACCGGTACACATGCGCAAAGCCACCAACAAAATTATTCTGATACCTCCATCTTCTCATTTTGTCAGTTGACCTAATTGGCAAACAATGCACAGATCCTAATATTACTTATGTGTAGTGGTACCAAAAATCAGCAATTCATATCACTTCCACCATCTCTCTCTCTCTTCTCATTCGTCGGTTGAGCTGACCGGCACGCATGCGTAGAGCGGGCTGTTTTGGCGGGACGGGGATTCCCGCGTGGACTTGTATCGAACCCGCGGCGTTCCCGCGCTGAACGCGGCCACCTCCCCGTCCTCACTGGACTCTTGACCGATGGCGTCCTGGGGCTGGACGTAGGGCACCTTGACCGAGCTGTTGGTGGACGGCGGGCGTCTGTACGCTGTTGTGAGGGTGTGG
>RQTK01000329.1:139407-158264 GCA_003991915.1 Elysia chlorotica
GAGAGAGAGAGAGAGAGACAGACAGACAGACAGACAGACAGACAGACAGACAGAGTATGACCAAAAAGGTGAGAAAGTCGCAAATTTTGTCGAGTACCATAATCGTCCTGGGAAACTTTAAGAATTTGTGTTAAGGGAGGGCGAGAGACTGAATAGAGTGATGGTTTCTAGAGTGGACACTGGTCAAGAGACAATGGATGACCTGAGAACAGTGGCAGTGCCTGGGCAAGGTGTGAAGGTGTGGTCAAGTGATTCACGCTGTGGGAAGTTCAGTGGAAGCGTTGGTGGCGTAGTGGTTAGAGCTGTTGATTGACGCACAAGGGTTTGAACTTCAATTCTCTTACATGATTTTAAGGTCTCAAATAGATACATTTTAGTGGACATAAAATGGCATGTAAAAGTAATTGTGAAACTTCAGCCATGGTCCTCATGATGATAAAAATTTAGTTAGAGTAAATGGAATGAAAGGTGGGGTGTTGTTGTTGTTGTTGTTGCTGTTGACTTGGTTTAACGTCCAACATCAGCACTATATAGGCTGTATTGTGGACGGGCCACAGGACTAAAGTCTGACATTTTTATGTGATAGAGTGGGGATGCCATGACTCTTGTCACAGCCGATCAAATTATACTGACACCGAGTCAACCAGTACGGAATGATATTTGACAAATACATGTCCAACCTTAGACTTCACCAAAAAAGTCCAGCCAGGGGGATGAAGAGGGGGGATATCAATTTGATGATGAAATCTAGAGCTTTAAGATGATGAAATGTATATTACACTGCCTATCTACCGGTAGAGCTAAAGTAGGCGTGGCATTAGTATTAAACAATCCCCCCCCCCTTTTTCCCTACCCCTCTCCACAAACACGCAGACAAGTTAGCCAGGAGCAGGCAACTCAAACTGTCAAGTCTAGCAGACGCCAGACTGTGGTGTCTGGTCATGTCTGGTCTAGTGTCCTAGTGCACCAGGCGACCCACCCAGAGGGAATTCCCGGAGGATTGTATAGACTCCAGGACTGGCCAGTCTCATGCAGAGCTGCCAAACCCAACAATGGGAAAAAAAACCCAGAAAAGTTTGTCAAAAGTATGAGAAAGGAGTACAACTTCTTTTGTTATTGTTGTTGTTGTTGTTGCTTTGTTGTTGTTGTTGTTGTTGTTGTTGTTGTTGTTGTTGTTTTTGTTGTTGTTGTTGTTGTTGTTTTTGGGGAGGGGGCGTATGGTCAGCATACCTGTAAATGGATCAAGAGTATTATTATATTGATTACTTTAAATATATATATATATATATTGTCATAACACTGTGACGTTATATTGGTTCGTTTAACCCTTTGAGAATGTGAGATATTATGGAAGTCGACTGAGAGTGAGTTGAGTTAAGTTGAGTTGAGTTAAGTTGAGTTGAGTTGAATTGAGTTTAGTAGAGTTGAGTTGAATTGAGTTCGATTGAGTAGAGTGGAGTTGAGTAGAATGGAGTTGAGTTGTGTTGAGTTTAGTGGAGTTGAGTAGAGTTGAGTTAAGTTGAGTTGAATTGAGTTTAGTTGAATTGAATTGAATTGAGTTGATTTGCGTTGCGTTGAGTGGAGTTCAGTATGTTGCTTAATTTCCAATGTCATCATTGCACTATAGAGGTTATTTTGTTGAAAGGTCCAAGGACTAACGTCTGACAATTTTAATTACTGCTAATATTCATAAACCAAGCAGGGAGACCTGGATTCCCTCCTTGGCCAATTATTAATTATACTGACACCGACCCAACCAATGGTTGCAGCATAGCCGTTACTGTGCTAACGTGCCATAATAACAAGATACCCCATATGCTCCCCCACCCCCATCCCTACCCTCCGTTTCCCCTTATCCCCCACCCCTCTTTTTTACACACCCTCTACCGGCATAGGCACTTAAGGCAACGCTAAACTAGTATATAAGCTTCACAACGATAGATCAGAGATACAATGTTCACATGTTGTAGAAACAATACCTAACTGGTGATTGAAGTCGTAATGTTGGGCCATGTACAACGAATCTGATGTAACAATGTTTGACAACCTTATATGGTTTGTTGGAAGATCAAAGCCTAGTTGTGTGGAGGGGAGAGGAAGATCTTTATCATCCAGAATGATACCTTTGTTTGGTGAGCAGTGTGTTTCTCTCGCTTTCTCTCTCTCTCTCTCTCTCTCTCTCTCTCTCTCTCTCTCTGTGTCTCTCCCTATCTCTTTCTTTTCCATGCCTGTGTCTGTCTCTGTCTCGGCCTCTCTCTCTCTCCTTTTCTCTCGCTATGTATCTCTCAATCTCCCACACTCTCTGCCTCTCTTTATCTATCTGAGCGTTTTTTTTTTTTTTTTTTTTTTTTTTTAGTCTTATGTGACAGGCTGAGACAAGAGTCATGGTATCCCCGCCCTGTCTCGTGTGTGGCAGCACATAAAATTGTCAGATATTAGTCTTGGGGTTCATTCACAATATAGCCTGTATAAACTTACATAAAAGCAATGCATGATAAAACAAAACCAACGTCGGTTTTCATTGTCTTGTTGTTATGGGCTAGTTAGGGGTGTCAGTTTTTACCTTCGGAGCTAATAAAAACTTTCGAGATGCAAGATACAGCTAGGACATGGTTCAGTAATTATTGTATTCTTAACACTGCCTATAGTAATAGTAATAGTAGCAGTGATAGTATCGTTAAAACTCATATTATTATACTAATGCCTCCAGGCGTTGCCTTTCATGACAAGGTGCAATGGGGAGATAAGTTAATAATGTTTTGTTCTGAGGGGTATAACAGGATTGTGGGATGGATTGTTTCCATTTTTTAAGCGGGTGTCACTATAGCGTGACCCGCCTAGACTTGCTTGTCTTTTGTCTTCGCTTTCTCTACCTGAGTGAGTTGAGTTGGTTTAACGTCCAACATCAGCACTATATTGCCTATATCGTGGAAAGGCCCTAAACAATTTTATGTGCTTTCACACACGAGACAGGGCGGGGATACCATGACTCCTGTCTCATTCGGTAACATTAAACTGACATCGACCCAACCAGTAAGGAGCGAAATCGCCGCAGATCGAACCATATACCGTTTGCGTTGGAAGTCGATGTTCTACCCCGCGTACCCCTCAAAGAGAGGTAGATAGATCTGGATCATTTGACATAAAAGTAATGCATGGTATAAAAACGCTCAGAAAGTAAAATAGACACACTAGGCAAGGCGGGGATACCATGACTTCTGTCTCAGACGGTCAAATAAAACTGTCACCGACCCAACCAGAAGGGAGCGAAATCGCCAGGTCTCGAACCCAGGCCTTTTGCGTCGAAGCCGATATTCTACCCCGGAACCACCGCGCCCTCCAGTAAGAGAGAGAGAGAGAGAGAGAGAGAGAGAGAGAGAGAGAGAGTGAGAGAGAGAGTGAGAGAGATAGAGATAGAGAGAGTGTGTGTGTGTGTGAGAGAGAGAGTTGAGTGAGAGAGAGTGAGAGATAGAGAGAGATAGAGAGAGAGAAAGAGAGAGAGAGAGAGAGAGAGAGAGACACCGACTCAACCAGTATTTCTCTTTCTACCTGAAGATGCTATAATATTCATAATACATTGTACTAACGTTAGAACTGTACCAATCTCGGATCAACACCCTCAGGCGATTCTTTTCATTACAAGATGTGATATAGAGATATGTTTAAAAGCTTTTCGAGAGCCCCAGGGCTGACTGTACCCATATATATCTGATCCACTTCGCATTCTGTATTTTGTGTGTACGAGAAAGCGAGGGGAGCTGAATGGCTCAAATAAAGCGCGTTGGTCTCCCAATCCGGAGGCTTAATGTTCGAATAGTAAAAAATGTATATAGATAGAGAGAGAGAAAGAGAGAGAGAGAGAGAGAGAGAGAGAAAGAGAAAGAGAGAGTGATAAAGAGAGAGAGAGAGAGAGATAGAGGGAGCTAGAGAGAGAAAGAGAGAGAGAGATTCGAAAGATTTTCTCAAACTGACAAAAAGAGGGGAGAAAAAAAAAACCCACCAAAAAAAGTACCGGAGGGCGAGAACCATTTTAGTTAGCACTAACAGCTTTTTAACGCATCCTAAGGTCATAAAACTCTATGTTCCCCATCGGGACTAACCGATTGTGCTTTAAGTGTTTCTAAATTTAGAACTTACGGAGTTCCCCGATACGCATACAGTATGGTCTGTGATTTAAAAAAAAACCCACAAAAAAAAAAACAAAACAAAAGCAAAACTAAAATTAAGAAAACACTACCAAGAACATCATCAACAACAACTAAAGAATAAAGAAAAACATGAAGAAAAAAAAAGCTCGGATGGAGTCATTAGGCATAGTCGGTAGTTCTTTGGACTGGCAAAACTGGTAAGTAAGATGTCCGTGGTTCGGATCCCAGCAGCTAGTGTGTCTCATGCCAGTGTATTACATGCATAAGAATTATCGAGAAAGAGTCTATGGTGTTATGACTAAAACCATTGTCTTTATAATCATTGGAAATAAAACTATATTCAGCAGAATAAACTTTGGTTTTTTAGACTAAAAAGATCCAACACGATACACAAAAACAATAATAAAAAAACAACAACAACAAAATAAACATCTAAAAAAGAAAAACAATAAACCACCAAAAAAATACACACACACATACACAATACAACGACGAGATTGTCCCTTTTTATCAGACTGAAGCAGAAGTTTTTCCGATAGAAAAAACAACCAACCTACACATTGTTCGTAATGGTGTTAATCTTCATTTGCTCATCACCAGTTTTAGCTCTTACGCTCCATTTACGGACTTCACATCCCCTTTCAAAGCCTAGAATATTTATTAAGTAACAAGGGTTAGTTAAGTTAGCATTATTCACCATACTTCTCTTGATGAGGTAACTAAAACCTTTAGCAGTTCATATGTCCGCAAGTACAACGTCGCAGTAGCTTACAACTTATCGTAGCAAGTAACAAGAGTTAGCATCATTCAACTTGCTTCGCTTGATGAGGTAACTAAAACTTCTAGTAGTTCATAGGGCCATAAATACAATGTCACAGTACCTTACGACTTTTCGTAGCAATGAATTATGAGAATAAGAAGAGACTTAGGAAAAGTCTTAAGCTACCGCCACGTTGTACTTACGGTGCTATGTCATTTCTAGCTACATTTCGTGACTTTTGTTGGTTTTTACATTGTTTTCTAATCGACGTTTTTATCGGATAATCCTTTGGGCTAAAAACATTGTGTTTTTCCCGATAAAACAAAGGGTTGTGTTTTATAACGGTGGTTTGTCTACCTTCGGAATGTTCCACTTATCTCTTTGAACTTAGTCACCTCAGATGTATAGTGTTCTATCTGATTTCTTAAACACTCTAAATCTTTAGTATTTTAGATATGAGATAGGCTATTATTAATCTAAGGTGAATACGAATCTTTCTGACCCCACTTATGTAGAAAGATAGTACATTTACTTGTACTGTAACAATACTATTTTGACTTTTGCGAGGCTAAACCAGCGATTAACGTCACTTTAGCATTATGATTTAAAAACACGATTGGCTCTTAATAGACATGATTATTTATTAGGGAGATCTACAATCTGGACTAGTCGTGCTAGACTAGACTTTTTATGCTAGATTATACTTGTTTTGCTAGACTAGACTTTTTAATGCTAGACTATACTTTTTTTTATAGGCTAGACTTGTTATGCTAGACTAGACTTGTTATGCTAGACTAGACTTGTTATGCTTGACTAGACCTGTTATGCTAGACTAGACTTCTTATGCTAGAGTAGACTTTTTATGCTAGACCAGACTTATTATTCTAGTCTATACTACTTTTGCTAGACTATACTTGTCATGCTAGACTGGACTTGTTATGTTAGACTAGACTTTCATGCTAGACTAGACTTTTCATGCCATACTAGACTTGTTATGCTAGACTACACTTGTTATGCTAGACTAGACTTGGTTTGCCAGACTAGACTTTTTATGCTTGACAAGACTGTTTATGCTTGACTAGTATTGTTATGCTAGACTAGACTTTTTATGCTAGACTAGATTTGTTATGCTACACTAGACTTTTTTGCCATACTAGACTTTTTATGCTAGACTAGACTTTTTATGCTAGTCTAGACTTGTTATGCTCGACTAGACTTTTATGCTAGATTTGACTTGTTATCTTAGACTAGACTTTTTATGCCATATTAGACTAGCTACTTTTCATGCTAGACTAGACTTGTCTTGCCAAACTAGCTTTTTGTGCTAAGTCAGTCTTTGAGCCCGTTTACAATACAACTTTTACAATGCTCACGTTGGAAGCCCTACAACTACCAAATTATTCCTTGATTTATAATGTTATTTCTTACTTTTCTTTCCTCTTACTCATATTCCATTATTATTTCTCTCCATGTTTTCCTTTCATCTTAACCTGTGGAACAGAAGGATTCGAACCGGCGACTCACATGTCTTGTTGACGGCGACTATCCAGCTGACCTCGCCAGTCTGACCCTGGTTGGACTTGGCCACGTTACAGCCGAACGTCTGGTCTCTGTGTGAGGCGTACTCGAAGATCAGGATCTCCAGCCTACCAGGGTCGTAGTTGTCGCTGTGGGAGAGAGAGAGTGTGAGAGTGAGGGAGGGAGAGAGACGAATGTCTGGTCTCTGTGTGAGGCATACTCGAAGATCAGGATCTCCAGTCGTCCAGGGTCGTAGTTGTCGCTGGGGGAGGGAGAGAGTGTGAGAGTGAAGGAGGGTGAGGGAGGGAGGGAGGGTGAGGGAGAGAGACAGCCGAATGTCTGGTCTCTGTGAGAGGCGTACTCAAAGATCAGGATCTCCAGCCTACCAGGGTCGGGAGAGAGGGAGGGGGTGAGAGAGAGAGTGTGTGAGAGTGAGAGAGAGAGAGAGGGAGTGTGAGAGTGAGAGAGAGAGAGAGAGAGAGAGAGAGAGCCGAATGTCTGGTCTCTGTGAGAGGCGTACTCAAAGATCAGGATCTCCAGCCTACCAGGGTCGTAGTTGTCGCTGTGGGAGGGAGAGAGAGAGTGTGAGAGGGAGGGAGAGGGAGGGAGAGAGAGAGAGAGAGAGAGAGAGAGCCGAATGTCTGGTCTCTGTGAGAGGCGTACTCAAAGATCAGGATCTACAGCCTACCAGGGTCGGGAGAGAGGGAGGGGGTGAGAGAGAGAGAGAGAGAGAGAGAGAGAGAGAGAGAGGTAATTGAGGAAGAGAGAGAGAGGGAGGGAGGGTGAGGGAGGGAGGGAGGGAGGGAGAGGGGGAGGATAGAGGGAGAGGGAGGAGGACATGTTAGATAGAAGAAGAAAAGAGGAGAACATGTTAGAAATAATGGGAGAGAAAGAGAGAAAAGAAGGGAGGAGGGAGGAAGTTAGAGATAAAGGGAAGATTCAGAAAGGCGTATTGAAATGTGTCTTACTCTAGTCGACCGTGATAGCTGAAGAAGAAGAAAAAGAAGAAGAAAAGAAGAAGAAGGAAAAGGAGAGAGAAAAGGGAAAGGAGGAGAAGAAAGAGTAGTAGAAGGAGAAGTAGGAGAAAAAAAGAAGATGAAAAAAGAGGATAAATAAGAAAAAGAAGGAGAAGGAAAATGAGAAGGAAAAGAAAAAGGAAAAGAAAAAGCAGAAGGAAAAGCAAAAGAAAAAGAAGAAGAACAAAAGTAAGAACAAGAACAAGCTGGTGGGTTTTTCGTTTCCTTCTTACTTGGACAGTTTCCCGGCCACGAATAGCCTCCCCTGCGCCGCCGAGTCTAGGATCTCGGGTTGTCTTCCCCTGGATATCCACGCCATGCTGGTTTTCTGCGTGGTCGACGTGGCGTTGAAGATGTTGATGGTCATCACGAAGTCGTTGGGGCTGGCGGGGCCCGCGTGACACTGGAGACGCAAGATTGTCACGTTGTCTCCCACAAAGTCGTAGAAAAAACCCGCTGGAGGAAGAAGAGATAAAAGTATTGATTTAATAACAAAAAAAAAAGACAAGAAAGTGAAGGAGAGAAAGAGAGAGAGAAACAGACAGAGAGTGACAGAAGATCAGAGAAAGAGAGAATGGTAATGAAACACAGAGTCACACCTGTACTAACTGTCCTTACGGTGACGGGCGTAGATCGACACTCTGACACAAATCCTACCAGGTCAACAGCCAATCTAAACAACACTAATGTAACCATGTTCACGTACTGATAGGGGCCATATAAGCTGCTCCCGTGGTACTACAGCACGGCTAAAGTAGAGAGAGAGAGAGAGAGGGGAGGGAGAGAGAAAGAGAGAGAGAGAGATAGAGAGAGGAAGAGAGAGAGAGAGAGAGATAGAGAGAGAGAGAGAAGGAGGAGACCCGGAGTCACACCTGTGCTAACGGTTATTACGGTGACGGGCTTAAAGCAACACTCTGACACAAATCCTACCAGGTCAATCGCCAATCTAAACATGTCGTACTGATAGCGTCGCTTTTAATCCGCTCCCATCGTTCTACAGCACAGGTTAGGCTAGGGACCATTGACCTAAACATAGAGACCGGCTGATACCCTTGCCGCACACACCACTTTTCACGATAACAGCTGAGTGTGGTCGTACTTTAAGCCACAAGACCCTCAGTTGGCTGCTGGCTGACTTTCGGTAGAGTAATAAACATGTTCTCGAAGAATTATGCTACTTTTTGGACAAAAATTATTACAAATAATGCCCAGTTATGCCTAACAATTATGCCCAATTATGCCCCAAAAAGTGAAAATCACTTGCGGGAACTTCGTTTCTGACTCATGTCGGACGCGTTGCTTAGCCTATCTGTTTGAGTCGGTGTCATTATAATGTGATCGACTGAGAAAGGAGTCATAGTATTCAGCTTTTTCTTCTTGTGGCATCATGTAAAAATTGTCAGACGTAAGTTTTGGGATCTGTCCACAATAAGTGCTGACGTTGGACGTTAAGCAAGAAACTAAAAAAAAAACCCTCTAAAAACTTTCTTCAGCGTTTTTTTTTTCTTTCGCCTCCCACTCATGCCTACAACCATCTCCATTTCCAACAATGGCTACCGGAAGTTGGGAGCTTCTAGTACGTGTAGCAATCCCATAAGGCCCTGCCTTCTTGACACTAATGCTGTGCAAACACACGGCGCTGAGGTGTATTCAACAAGGCGCGCGCGAGCTCTTGTTATAGCCGAACAATGGAAGGGTGTATCAGGAAGTATTACAGTCCTCGCGGTCTACAGTACGGTAACAGGTGACGTTATCAGGCCCTTTGTGCATGGGAGCTTTTTTTATTTTTATCAATCATTGGCTGGAATTTTCTGATCACTCATTGGGTGTGATAGTCTAACGCGGTCTACAGTAGGGTAACAGGTGACGTTATCAGACCCTTTATGCATGGGAGTTTTTTTTTTTTTTATCAATCATTGGCTGGAGGTTTCTGATCATTCATTGGTTGGAGTTTTCCGAGCACTCATTGGTTGTGATAGTCTAGTATAGAGATATGTTAAGTTTAGTTGAGCTTGTTGTTTTAAGTTCAACGTCCACACTTTATAGTTTATGTTGTGGATGGGTATCACGACTTATGTCTGACAAGTATGAGGAACACGTGTTATCTCACAGAGACAGTGTGAAGAGACTTGAAGTCATGTCTTAGCCTGTCATATTAAAATCTAATGACTCCATCTCAACCAGTTGAGAAAGAAATTGGACAAATATTAATACATGATATTTGAACGATCGTAGGTTTCAAACCGCGGATCTACCGATTGGGAGACCAACTCTCTATCACTTAAGCCACCCACCCCCCTTCCGTGTTTTGGTACAGGCTTTTCTGAATCATATATTGGCTATGTACCGGTAACTCTAACATATAGCTTGATTGAACGCAGATGCATATTCCATTTACGTATCGTCTTCGTTTTTTTCTACATGCTTCGTCACCACAATGCCTCTATTATAATCTAACAATGGCGCGGCATCGGAAACTATTGTAATGTATCTATTGTTATAGATAGGGCATTCACGATTTTGAGCTACGCTTTTTTATTAAGGTTATAGTCCTGTCGGTTCATGAAAAGTAATCTCAAGGAAATTACGTGGGTTTTCTTCTCTTATCTTGCTACATGTAATATATATAACGATGGTCTATTTATTTAGATTTTTAATATTGGTACACAGTAGGTATTGGTCCACTCTTCACTTATACCCTCCCCCTCACTCTCTCTATCTTTATCTCTCTCTCTATCTTTATCTCTCTCTCTATCTCTCTCTCTCTCTTTCTCTTTCTCGCTCCCTTTTTCTCTCTCTCTCACTCTCTTTCTCTATCTCTTACTCACTTTAGATCTTTATTTCTCACCCCCTCTCACACAGACACATACACTACTTACAATTAAAGTTATTTTGTCTTTCCTTTCCTAGCAACAACAACAAAAAACGAAAAAAAAAAGTCCAGTAAAATACTAAGAATCCTACACTTTTTTCCCTTTCTTCTCCTTTTTAAAAATAGAATCTCCCTAGGTTAACATATGTTCGGGCGTCTGTGCATATACCATTTCCTGATGGCTAGATCTTTCTTTTTTATTTTTGTTTCGGGGGGGGGGGGGGGGGGGGGGGGCAAAGTGAAAGGTGATATAGCGGATTATGCAACGTAGGACTCCGGTTCGAGACCCAGGATAGTTAAAAAATTAAGTCTGAGTTTGTCCCCGTGTGGTTGTGCCGGTGTCTGTAAAATGTGACCGGCTGACACAGGTGTCTTGGTAAGCCCGCACTGTCTCTGTTTTGCAGCACGTTAAAAATGTCAGACGTTAATCTTAGGACCCTTTCAAGATAATTATATCCTTGCCTGTGATGTTGGACGTTGAAAAAACGAACTCACGAACTCCCCAATTTACTCACCCGGCGTAAAATATCAAAGGATTAAAAAACAAAAACAAAAATGTACCTGGCTCTATCCCAAGACCGTTTCTGGCTCCTTAGACCAGTCATTTTCCACCCGGATGATCAGGCATATATATCATGAATTGTCGGTGAGCGATAGCAGATAGATAATCATACAGTAAACAAGTTGAAAGTCAGTTATTTCGCGCTGGTCGGGGTGAGCTGACACGGTGCCCTTGTTTCATCCTCTTTGCATAACTGGGTTTAGCAGGTCAACACAACTCGTAGAAAAATGGGTTTAAGTGTATGTGTCCGTTCCCATGCTAACTTGTAAGTTGTGTAATAATAACCGCAGCCTAATAGTAATACATCATTACGAAGATGTCTTTTTTTATGTTCATTCTTCGGTCAGAGTGTTTTGGCATGTTGTGGCTGTTATTTTCTCAGCGTTTGAAGGTGCATGCTTTCCAGTAGACAAGTTGGCCTCTCGAGAGAAGGAAGGAAGGAAGGAACAGTTGAGTAAATGAGCTGGGAACTCTTTGCTATATAATCATTATGATGAAGCGGGTCTGAGCGGGTTTTGAGTTTGAAGCCCGTTCTGTAAACCGTGGGTTTTTTTTTCTCTGGATAGGTCGTACGTTGGGAGTATGCTGGGTCAAGTGGCGCAATTATGTCATCCGTTTTCGTTGTCCAATCGCAAAGTCTGGATTATGTTCACTGAGTACATGTGCATGTACTTGCCAAACATTATGTTTACTGCAGAGAGAGAGAGAGAGAGAGAACGAAAGGGAGAGAGATAGAGAGCGGGAAGGAGAGGGAACGAAGGGAGAGGAACGAGTCGGAGAGGGAGAAATGCCATGCGCTTTCGAAATTGATTTCTAAAATTTGATTACAAAAAATAAATATTTCCAAAACATCCATTAGAAAGCGTAAACAAAGCACTACTTACTACAGCGATTGAAAACACTACCATTTACCATTAGATTTGTCTAAAAATGTAACTGATGTTGACTTAATAACAGATTGTTTTTTTTAAATGATTGAACTTACTAAAACTTAGTCATTATCTCGTAAGAGGGTTCGAACAAGTATTTACACCATATCAACCATTAGTTAAGCTTTCTATCATCTGAGCTATGGGCAACACTACAAAGGCGAACTTTTAAAAACATTTATTTTAATTTTGACCTCATATCCAAAACTAAGAAAGATAAATCTTGTCAACATAGAGGTGACCTTTCAGGCCACCGGAAGTAAAAGCATGTCACTGCCCTTTTGAAGAAGTTTGAACCAAAATTATCTCCACGGCTTGAAGAGTTCTTCACCTCTTCACGACCACTACAGGGAGATTTTGGACCCACTCTTGGTCGGGACCTAGGTCTAGATCTAGTCTAGTAAGTACAACTTTACAGTAGTTACGACTCGTCGGACGGCTTTTTATTCATATAATTATTCTTACGACAAGTCGTAAGTTAAGACGACGTTGTACTTAGAGCCCCTAGAACTGAAGCAGTTACCCACAGGCAGTTAAAACAAACGTTATCTTGAACCAACATGTAGTGGAAATTGACACTGAAGGGTTAACATGGTTCTGAGAACGGTGCTCTAGTTAGAATGATAAGGGTTTCAAGGTGCTTCTACAGTCTCTGGTATGAAAACTGGGGGTATATATATACCGTGGACAAGCACTATCGAGGTTTAGTGTTTTTTCTTCGTTAGAGAAAAAGCGAAGAGGAGCAGTGGTATGGGTATCTCTTCTTTAAGGACACTGGGTGGAGCTTATTTTTCTTTTCTCTTTCATTTTTTTATGATTCTCTTTATTTCTCTATTATTATCTCTATTTTTTTCACCCTTTCTCTCCTTCTAACATTTTCTCACTCTCTCACGCTTTCTCTCAACACCACCAACTTTAAGGACCCTGGCTGAAGCTTATTTTCTCTTTCTCTTTCTCTTTATTTCAATATCTCTATTTCTCTCACCCTTTCTCTCATTCTCTCATTCTTTCACTTTCTCTCAACGCCTCTAACTCGCTCTCACTTTTGCTTAACCTCCCTCTCAACATCTCTCACTCTTTCTCTCTCAACCTCTCTCTCGACTTCTCTTACTCTCTCTTAACCTTTCTCACTCTTTCTTAACCTCTCTAACTCCCACTCTTTCTCTCCCAACCTCTCTCTCTCTCACTCTCTTTCTATCTTGAGTATTACGAATCCACGAAGGATGCAAGGGAAAAAAACATTAGAGTCCATTTTTGGGTGGTGGTGGTTTGGTGGTGGTTATTCGCTGTTATACGTATCTAGTGCACAAATTATACAACCCCTTTACCTTCAATGACTACCGCAAAGAACAAAACTCTACCATGATCGTAAGTAAAAGCGCAGTGTTTTTTCCAATTATATTCCCATCCTATGAGAGTTTTTTTAATTTTTTTTAAAGAAAAATTAATATTCATCACAAATTAGAAAACGGATTTTACCGGTTTTTTTAAAAATCCTTGCACCCTTTCTATCTCCTGTCCCTTAGTCATCCTGTTCTATGTTTTTCTCTGCGTAAACCTAGTAGGGACAACATGTACTACACTCTAAAGCCCTGGTTTGGTTTGTTATTGTTTTTCTTTAACAACCGCCACCACCATGTTATGTCCAAGCTTCTCTCTGTCCAAAGTTGAGTCCATGTCTCTCCAGCAATATAATTATGTCAAAAATTCTCCACTGCTTGATCTCTTAAGAATACTACGTTTATATGGAATGACCACTTCTGTTCTATCTCTTTCTCTCTCTATCTCTCTTTCTGAGATTCTAATTTGTGTAAATGTCCCTATCTGTTGGTATGTGTTGGTTTTTCTCTTTCCTTTCTCCCTCTCTCTCTATCTCTCTCTCTCTCTCTTTCTCTCTTTCTCTCTCTCTCTCTCTCGTCTCTATCTCTCTTCTTCTCTGAAATTGTAATACTAATATTCCTCTCTTTTTCTCTACCCATCCCTGCTTGTATTTTCATCTCTGTCTCTTTCTCATTTATCTTTTTGACACACTCTCTCTTTTTATAACTCTGCACCTATCTTCCTCTCTTCCCTTCCTCCTTTTTTGTCCTCCCATCAATTTGACCAGGCCTGATTAAGCTAGTGTAATCTTCTTTCCGCTGTTTAAGTTCAGAATGATTTTTGGCACTTAACCCAGGTCCAATACACACACAGAGGGTGTGAGCAGTACGTCTTAGAGAGAGAGAGAGAGAGAGAGAGAGAGAGAGAGAGAGAGAGAGAGAGAGTGTGTGTGAGAGAGAGAGGTAAGGAAAGAGAGGGAGAAAAAGGGGGAAGAAGAAGAGGCTAACAGATTGAGGTGAGAAGGAGAGAAATAAAAGGAAAGAGGGATAGAGAAGGAGGACACAGAAATGGAAGAGTGAACGGGGATAGAGGCAGAAAGATAAAGAAAAAAGAAGAAAGAGACTGAAGGAGGATTGTAGTGTTTCAAGAGTTGTGATGAAGCCACTTTATAATTATATTCTAAGAACAAAGTGAAGTAAAAAACGATGTATGTTAAAAGGGGATTTTGGAAGTTGATTATCAAAAGACAGAAAGAAAGAATGAAAGAAAAAGATAAGATAAGATAAGATAATTTTTATTTGTCCCTTTGCGGGAAAATCGATTTGGACATGTTAAAAGTTAAAAGAAGAAAATTGCATCCTAGAAGGACAACCGGTGATAATGCTTGATTTCCGCTTTAAATAAAAAAATGTTAAAGCAGAAATTTATGTTAAGTTGGAATTTTCGCTTTTTTAGTTATTTTTAGTGAACCAGAAACCATCAAAAGAATGTATCTCAGACGTAAAAAAAATAACCCTATTATTTCTAGAACCAGTGATAAAAAGATTAAAAAAAAAAATAAAGGCCAATAAAGAGTAGATCTAATTTTTTTTCTATTTTTTTCTATTTTTAGAGGGCTTTGGCTTTAACTCAAAACGTAATGTCAGCAACTGGCACCTGATTTATTAACTCAAAACGTAATGTCAGCAACTCGTACCTGATTTATTCTGGTTGCCTCACATATATACCTAAACTCTATACTGTACCAAACCCTAGACTAGAAACTGGCGTACAATTCTGTGGAACAGCAAAGACAATCTCTGTGGCATAAATTCCATCTATGCCGACTGGAATCCTTGACAATTTGACGGTTTGTTTCGTTTCCTAGATTGGCGCCCGATGCCATTTTTTTGTGAGTAAACTAAGAACTTGTCAAAACATAACCTTCGCGCGTCGCGGATTCGGGAATTCCCTGACCTATTGTTAGACTTGGCGCGTTGTTATGGTTGGCTTTGCGTGCACACCGTGCGCACTGCGCAGCACCCAAAGGGTTAAAGTGTGTTTGTGGGTCTATAGGTCGAAGGTTGGTGGAGGTTTTGGTATTATAATTATATTATTTTGGTTTGGTTTGGTTTGGTTTTAACGTCCAACATCAGCAGGTTGGAGGTGGAGAAATTTCATTGTTATGGTTATAGGAGAGGAAGTGACACAAGAGAAATAATTCGAATGGGGTTAAGGTTGGCAACAACAATTTTATGATTTGAATTTTACGTCAAAGATCTCAAAATAATAATATGTCAGTCTTGGTGCTGTATAAACATTTTTGGTGAGGATTAGGCAGCCAAAAACAGGAAACTTTATGTAGATTAAGAAAAAAAGGGAACAAAAAAAAAGAGAGAGTTTGAGAAAGAGAGAAATAGAGGTAGACAGACAGGCGAATAGATAGACATATAAACAGACCGTGAAACAGACAGAAAAGCATGCAGCTATATCAATAAACAAATACGGATTCTCTGATTAGACAGAGAGAAATATTTGTGTCCAAATTTGGGTCTCGAACCGACGAGCTCCATTTTCTACACAAGTTTGCCGCCTCATCGTAATACGCTAAATATGAACAATGACAAATTCCAAGAGCTTTATTGTCTTCATAACTGATGTTTATAATGATGCAGCTGTTGTTATGTCTAGGCACTTGCTTTTATGTCTTGATGTGGTTTTCCCGATTCTATTTATGTCATAACACTAAATTTTGAAGTCCATGGCGTCAATAGTTGTTTTATTATTGTGGGGGGGAGGGGGGTGTTTTGAGTGGATGAGGGTAAAATAAGTAGTGGTTGTAGCTGAGTTGGTTTAAAGTCCAACATCAACAGTATATAGACTATATTGTGGACGGGCCCCAATACTTTTGTATGTTCTGCCACACACGAGACAGGGCGGGGATACCATGACTTCCGTCTCAGCCGATCACATTAGACTGACACCGACCCAACCAGTAGGGAGCGAATACGTCGTAAGAATATTATAAGAATAAGAAGGCTTACGACGAGACACAAGCTACGCCATGTTTGTGCATTCTACCCAAGATATCATTCTATGGTGTAAAACACTATAAAAATATAAGCTTTTACACGAATATTATGAGTAACGTAATCACAGAACTGATGAAAGTCGATTTGTGATCTAATTTGGGTCACTTAAGTAAACTTTTTATACTAAATATAGACCTACTCTGATTGGCTCCCTAATTCTATTTTTAGAATGTCCTTGGACGGTAAGGGGTCGTAGAGACCTGGGTCAAAAGGTCAAGGTCATGAAAATCATTTATCGTTAATTATTCCACTCGGTTTCACATCCATCGGTTCCTCCTTACTCTTTGCTCTGTTATTTTATCTACCTTTAAACTTATCCATGGGAGTGACATAGAAAATGAGTTGAGTTGAGTTGGTTTTAACGCCCAACATCAGCACTATATAGGCTTTATTGTCGACGGGTCCCAAGACAGACGTCTGAGAATTTTATGTGCTGCCACACACGAGACAAGGCAGGGACACCGACCCAACCAGTAGGGAACGCAACCGCCAGAATTCGAACTCGGGACCTTTTGCGCGTGAAGCCCATGTTCTACCCCTGGACCACCGCGCCCCCCGACATAGAAAATGGCACCTGTTGAACTCTTCCCAATGGAAAAGAAGATAAATCATATGACGCGCTTTCAATAAAACCCATAGTTATTTTTAGAAAATTTCTTGAAACGTTCAACGCCATTTGTAAGTTCTCTGTTGTAATAAATTTTAACAAATGCTCTCTTGTTTTGACATTTCACGGTCGCATTTCCGTTTTGGGCGGACTAAAAAAAAACAAAACAAAAACAACAACCTTGGTTAACCGGAAAGTGGTTTGATGGATTTATTAGAGTATTTGGGAGGAAAGCGAAAGAGAGAGAGAGAGAGGGAATAAAGAAAAAAAGCAAGAGAGAGAGAGAGAGAGATAGAGAGACAGAGAGACAGACAGACAGACAGACAGAGACAGACAGACAGAGACAGAGAGACAGACAGACAGACAGAGAGAGAGAGAGAGAGAGAGAGACAGAGACAGAGTGACAGAGACGAAGAGAGATGAAAAAGAGGAAGAACAATAGAAAACGGACATAATATAAAAAGGTTAAAAAGTTTTACGAGTGCTTAGATGGAGAGAGCGAGAGAGAGAGAGATAGAGAGAGATAGAGATAGAGAGAGAAAGAGGGAGAGAGAGAAACAGACAGATAGACGAAAAATTTAAACATTTTTTAAAAGTTCATGAAATACTAAGAGGTAACAAAACAGACAAACAGTTTGACAGTCTAAGAGGTAAAAAAACAGACAAACAGTTTGACAGTCTGAAAGATGGGAAGAATGCATAGCAAATAATGTTGTTACCGATTTAAAAGTTCACCTTGTCTGGAACAAGTCCTTCTAACATGATGAGCATTGCGTGACAATCTCTAGTGTACCGGTAGTGCTGGTGTTAAGTTAGACAAATCACCAGTCTGTCGGATAGTGGGTGGTTTCAAGTATGATGGGATTTTTTGTCCAGGTGTTTGTGTGTGTGTGTGTGTGTGTGTGTGTGAGTGTGGTGGGTGTGTGTGTGTGGTGGGTGTGAGCGGGTTCCTTTTCCTATATAGCGATTTTTTTCTCTTTCCCTCTATTTTTCTCCCTCCCTATCTGTCTCTCTCTCTGCCTCCCTATTTGTCCCTCCCTATCTATCACTCTCTTTTCCTCCCTATTCTCTCACCCTCCCTATCTCTCCCTCTCTCTAACCTTTTCCCTCCCTCCCTAACTCTCCATCTTTCTCTCCCTCTTTATCTCCGTCTGTGTGTGTCTTTATATCTGTTTCTGTCTTTGTCTGTCTGTCAGTCTGTCTGTTTGTCTATCCTCTATCTGTCTGTGTGTGTTTCTCTCTTTCTCCGCCTCTCTAGCTCTCTGATTGTCTCTCTGTGTTTGCTTTAAAATCATACGGGTATCGAAGAGTTTTGGGGCATTTTGTTTCACCCTAGCCATCTCTATTTCGCTCTCTATCTCTCTGTTTGCCTCTATGTTTGATTACATATCTCTCTGTATGTCTTTCTGTCTCTCGCTCTCTATTGTTTATACATGTATATCTTTATATCTTTTTTCTCTCTCCTTATCTATATCTGCTTTGTATATCTCCATAAGTCTCTTTCGCCCCTTTAGATAACCCTCTGCTTCCGTTCGTTTTTTTTCTCTACTCCCACTCTCTGACTCCCTCTCGTTTCTTATCTCGTTCTTTCTATTTCTTTCTCACTCTCCCTCCCCTCCCCCAATGGAAAAAGTAGGCAACTATACCTTTTTTTTATTATACGCTGTCAAATCATGCTTTCACACTCATAGACAGATTTATCAAAGGAAGTTTTTAACACAGCCATAAAAACAGAGATATACGAAAAATCTGAGGAGATGGGAAAAACTATCGGAAAACCAATAATCGGACACAAAATTTTACGGATTTCTTACCATTTCACCCTTCTTGGGTTCGAACCAGATACCTTCCTTTTGTAAACTCAATGCTCTGTCAACTGCACCAGCTTGCCTCCCTCTATTTTCTTATTATATTATTACCATGAATCCCTTTATCTCTACCCTTTATTAACCCTTTTCCTTCTCTTATCTGTACCCTTTATTAACCCTTTCCCTCCTCTTATCTCTGCCAATCCCCCCCCCCCCCCCCCCCAAACCCAAAAACCACAAACCACA
>RQTK01000329.1:158558-169582 GCA_003991915.1 Elysia chlorotica
AAAAGAAGGAGATTTTGGGGGGGGGGGGGGGGGGTGCGCTGTATGGTGCAGGGGATGGATTGAATGGTAAGGAGGAGAAATAATGATTAAGATTGGGGTGGGGGTTGGATGAGTATTTTTCATATTAGTATGACTATGAAGATAATTATAAAAGCGTGCGTTTTAGACAGAAACGAGAAGAATACATGTACTTCAAAGAGTGAGGGCAAAGAACAAAGATGCGGTTAAAGGGTGATATTGAGGGAGAGAGAGAGAGAGAGAGAGAGAGAGAGAAAGAGAAAGAGAGACAGAGAAAGAGATAGTTAGATAGAGAGAAGGAGAATAGGGAATTACACACAGTTAAAACAATCAAAGACAGAAATGTAAAAACTTTTTAACATGGTTCACATATAAGTAATGTAACAGTGTTCTTTTTTTATGCAAATATTTTTAATTTGCGAGAGAACAATAAACTCAGAGAGTATTAATTTTTACCAGGTTACTAGATCATTCTCGTCTACAAGATCAGTAATATTTTTGTCATAGCTATGTGGAATTATGTGGACAATATTGCTCTCTTTGATTCTAATGCGTTTGTTTGTTTGTTTGTTTGATTGTTATAGTTTTCTTTGTTGTTTTTCTAATTTGTTTTTGTTGGTGTTGGTTTTATCTGTGATTTTGCCTGTCTTATTTGTTTGTTTATTATAGTTTGTTTGTTTTTCTGATTTTTAGTTAGTGTTGGTTTGTTGTTGATTCTGCCTGTTTTGTTTAAAAAAAAAAACAACTCACCGGTTTTGATCTAGGTCTCCATAAGAACAGGCCAAGTCAGCGAAATGATCGGAGTGAACAAATTTTAAGGTAACAGTAGCGTATCTATCATAAATCATTGCGAGAGTTAGCTCAGATTGATACTCAGTTGGTGATTTTTGTTTAGCCTACTCAGCCTACACTGCGGGGAGCGCGGTGGCCATAGGGTAGAACATCGGCTTACAAAGAAAAAGATAAGAGATTCAAAAACTAACAATTTCGAACCCTACTAGTTGGATCGGTGTAAGTATAATGTGAAAAACTGAGACAAGAGTCATGGTATCCCCGCACTGTCTAGTGTGTGTCAGCACATAAAATTGTCAGACGTCAGTCTTGGGACCCGTCCACAAAATATAACCTTTATAGTGCTGATGTTGGACGTTAAACCAACTCCACTACAACTTAAACTCAACTCAGCCTACACTGCAATAATGAGAAATGATCACAAACTGCTCTTACTTTTTCAATTGTTCAAATCACTTGGGATCTAAATGCAAATGTTTGTCTTTTATGCTATTTTCAGATGCCTCGGTTTTGATGAACAAGTTACATATTTTTCTCAGACTATCAGGCTATAGTATAGATTTAGTGAGACGTGTCACAAAAAGAACTCATTGTGCTATTATTACATGAAGTTAACTTGATGTGTGTTCACTCTATTTCTTTATTGAAAAAAGAAAAAGAGAAAAGAGAAATTCATCTTCAGTCAAAGACGTGCACATTTTCATTAGGCTATAGTATAGACTTAGTGAGACGGGTCACAAAAAGAGCTCACAGTGCATTGCTACGGTGAGTTACCTTGACGTGTGTTCACTAAATTTCTTTATTGAAAAAAGAAAAAGAGAAAGAGAAATTAATCTTCAGATAGAGTTTTTACTAAGGGTTAAAGAATAAAAACATTTCCTTGTTTATCCTAAGCATTAAATCGCTCACTGTTTCACATTCTTTGGTGATTTTTCTTATTATTATCGAATGGTTTTTATACTTATTGTTCATTGAGCTTTATTCAACTACTGGTACAAACTGACTTTAACTCACAGGCGCAAAGACCCAGTGTGTCTTTCGAAAGAATAGATTCAATATAGAAATGTAGCACGTCAAGAAAATACTTTCAATAATAATATGGCGGATCATAAAGTTGAAGTTGAGTTGGTTTAACGTCCAACATCAGCACTATATAGGCTATGTTGTTGACGGGCCCTACGGCTGATGTCTGACAGTTTTATGTGCTGCCACACACGAAACAGGGCGGGGATACCATGACTCCTGTCTCAGCCCGTCACATTAAACTGACACCGACCCAACCAGTAGGGAGCGAAATCGCCAGGGCTCGAACCACGGACCTTTTGCGTCGGAAGCCGGTGTTCTACCCTAGGACCACTGCGCCCCCCTCCCGAGACAAACGGACGTCAACAACAACAGTTCAAGCGAGTATACTCATTATATTTTGCCTTAAATTAAGCTCAGTTATGATAGTTGGAACTATTCCCATACTAAACATACAACTAATCTCTAAATATAATAATAATAATGAACTAACATTGCCAATAATACAATAGGTTAGAAGGGACAGCCACAAACCTAGGTCTAGCTGAGACCAACAGATAAGACAAGTAGACAAAGACACATTTTTAGACTAATGACATGGACGGGGAGAGAAGCTGTACAATAATGCAATAGAAATGGATCACTTCCATCCTTATTTTGCAATAATTCGCCCTAGTGGGTGAATTCGTTCACATGATTTTGTTATTTTCGAAAGCCTCAACCATTGCCTGTTCTTCTATTTCGGAAAATAATGTAAACTTTGCTCAATTTCGCGAATAGTTTTGTTTTTTGAAGGTGCGAACATTAGAAAGGCGAAAATAATACTTAGCTCCTAAGCGCAAAATATTATTGTTCAGAACAGTTTAGAAAAAAGAAACAGGGAGAAAAATATTTCTGTAAACAAGTTATCCAAAGTGTTTCAAAAAGATAAAATCGTATCTTGTGAAGCCTAAAAAAGAAATGCCGGTTTGAAAAAAAGCCAAATTTTGTTTTCAAAACATAAGTTCTTTTTTACATATCACATGTTTTGTTTCCGTTCGTAAAACCCATTGGTTGAAACGCAAAATAATATTGTACATAACGTTTTGTACACATTTCTAAGTTTTGTTTTAAACGAAGTTACACAATGGTATGTGTGTGAAGAAGGAAAGAAACTCTCAGAGCTAAAACACAAAGAACTATGTCTTTAAAAAAAAGCAAAAAAAAAGCCAAAAAATAATAAAAAAAAGATTTTTGAAAATTGTTTAACACATTATGGAAGACAGACTACCAGTTGGAACTCATTTGTTTTTTTTTTTTTTGTTGTTTTTTTGTTTTGTTTTAGTTTTAAGTGTGTTTTTGTGTTTATTTATATATCTTATTTTTGAACAATGGTTCTGAAGAAATTTCCCTCAAAATGAGGCAAGTTTCCTCCGCATCTCAAACCATGAATAATTTTTGAGAAATGGTGCTCAGATTTAGCGCCGGTCGCTCGGTGAAGTAATTTGTCGTTCAGTCAGTTTTCAACTCATTATTGGCACCAACAAAAAAAAGGAAGACGAACAGAACCAAAAACTACAATACTAGCCCACCACACTAAAAATAAGCCAAAAAAAAAAAGAAAGAAAACAGAACAAAAAACTCCAAAGCTAGCCCACCACCCAAATAAAAGTCATCAAAACACAAAAAAAAAACAAACGACAAACAACAAAACAACTTTTTACAACCAAACAATACTTCAAAAATTCAGAGCGGTGGAAAATTGTAGAAATATGACGGCGTTGAATTGAAAAAAAAGTCTTTGAGCGATTGGGCAGAATTGAAAAAGAGGCAGAGAAAAGAATACGAAGAGAGACAGGCTGAAATTGTTTTACTGAGGTGCGAAAAGACTTTGGAGTGGAAGGTGAGAATAGGAGTAAAGACAGGGAAGTGGGGAAAGGTAGAATAAAGGGGGGGGGGGGGGGGGGGGGGGGGAGAGAGTGAAAAAATTGAGACAGATAGGGAGAGAGGAGGCAAAGTGAGGGTGAGAATGGAAGTAAAGACACGGAAGGGGGGAAAGGTAGTATGAAAGAGGAAGAATGAAAGGACGGAGAGAGAAAAGTGAGACAGATAGGGAAAGAGAGGACGAACGTGAGTGTGAGAGAAGTAGAGGATTTAAATTGGAAACAGCACAAGAAGAAGGCTAGAGATATTGAAATGTGAGGGAAATTTTAGAGAAAAATATCAGAAGTTGAGTTGGAAGAAAACGAGATTTAACCAAACTATGAGAAGGAGATCTCGTAGACGTAGATAAAAGTAAACGCGGATTTATGTACAGACTGAGACCGTTTGTTAGTTGGGTTGGTGTAACGTACAACACCAGCACTATATAGGCTATATTGTGCACGTGCCCCAAGACTGACGTCAGACAATTTCATGTGCTGCCACACACGAGACAGGGCAGGAATACCATGACTCTTGTCTCAGCCGGTCACATTATACTGACACCGACCCAACCAGTAGGGGGCGAAATCGCCAGGGCTCGAACTACGGACCTTTTGCGTTGAAAAGCGATTTTCTACCCCAGGGTCACCGCGCCCTTCAGTAATAGACAGAGAGAGAGAGAGAGAGAGGGAGAGAGAGAGAGTGAGAGAGGGAGCGGGGAGCGAGAAGAGTAAAGGAGAGAGATCTGGAGAGCGCAAAAGAAAAATATATAAACAATAGATAGACAGACACAGACAGAAAGAAACAAAAGTGAAGATATAGAGACAATCTCAGAGAGGGAGAGAGAAAGAATGAAATTGATGAAATTTAAAAACAAGTCATGAATGCAAACCCAAAGACAGACGGATAGCCTAGTGCTTCGTGAGAACTCCCTCTTTCTCTCCATCTCTCTCTCTCTCTCTCTGGCTATCTCCATCTTCTCACTCTCACTTCATCTCTCTAGGCCACCAGACCCATAAACACCAATGAAGATCCAATCGTGTCACTCTCTCATTCGCTCTATCTTTCTCCCCTCTCCCACTCCCTCTCTTTCTCTCTGTCTCTCCCTTTCTTTTCCTCTCTCTATATATCTAGGCCTTCACCATAAACACCAATGAATATCCAATCTTCTTTTTTTTTCTCCGTCTGCGTCTCCCCCACTCTCTGTCAACCCGCGCACCAATAAAACATAGAATAATGACTGCTAATTCGATCTAACTCTTCCTTCTATCTCCCCCCTCTCTCTCTCTCCCTATTTCACTCTTTCTAACTATCTTTCTCTCTTACCCTCTTTCTCAGTTTTTATTTTTCGACCATCATACCCACACACACCAATGCAAACTTAAAACTTCATCATCTCCCTCCTCCTCCTCCTCCTCCTAAGCGATTGGGCAGAATTAAAAAAGACGCAGAGAAAAGAATATAAAGAGAGACGCGGGTTGAAATGGTTTTACTGAGGTGCGAAAAAACGTTGGAAGACTATGAAGCGGAAGGTGAGAATGGAAGGAAAGACAAGGAGTGGGGAAAGGAAGAATAAAGGGAGGGAGAGAGTGAAAAAATCGAGACAGACAGGGAGAGAGGGGATGAACGTGATGGTGAGAGAAGTAGAGGATTTAGGTTGGAAACGGCCCACGAAGAGGGCTAGAGATATTGAAATGTGAGGTAAATTTTAGAGAAAAATAACAGCAGAAGAAGAGTTGGAAGAAAAAAAAATTAAATTTACCATACTATGAAAAGGAGATAGAAGTAGATAAAAATTATCGCGGATTTATGTTGCTGTGTACTGACTGAAAGTGAGGGACTGTTGGTTAATTGAGTTGGTTTAACGTCCAACATCAGCACTATGTAGGTTATATTGTGTACGTGCCCCAAGACTGACGTCTGACAATTTTATGTGCTGCCACACACGAGACAGGGCGGGGATACCATGACTTTTATCTCAGCCGGTCATATTAAAGTGCTACGTGAAAACTCTCTGTCTCTCTCTTTCTCACCCCCCTCTCTCTCTCTCTATCTTTGTCTCTTTGGCTGTATCCATCTTCTCACTCTCACTCCTTCTTTTTCGGCCACCAGACCCATAAACACCAATGAAAATCCAATCCTGTCACTCTCTTATTCGCTCTATCTTTCTTCCCTCTCTCTCTTTCTCTCTCTCTCTCTCTCTTTCTCTCTCTCTCTGCCTCTCTATATATCTGGACCACCACAATAAACACCAATGAATATCCAATCTTCTTTTTTTTATCCGTCTCCGTATCTGTCTGTGTCTCCCCCTCTCTCTGTCAACCAGCGCATCAGTAAAACATAGAATGATGACTGCTAATTCGATCCAACTCCTCCTTCTATCTACCCCCTCTCTCTCCCCCTCTTTCACTCTCTCTCTCTCTCTCTCTCTCTCTCTCTCTCTCTCTCTCACTGTCTAGACCATCAAACCCATAAACACAATTGAAGACCCCATCATGATAGATTAACCATCCTCACAATGAATGCTAAAAATAGCACTGCTCTTGTGGGTGCGTAACCGTACGGACTTTAGGCCTAGTAGCAATGGCGACCCATTCCGGCTTGCTAAGAGTTAACACGGACCTCCAGTCGGGAATTTCCGCTAAGTGAACAGAGGGATTGGAAAGATGGCACTTTATGGCACCACGTATAGTAATAGTGATTTTAAGTTATTATCGATTACATTGGAAATGGTTGAAGTTTGAGGTGTTGGTGGTTATTGGAAGAGGAGGAAGGGGGTATTAGTGGTAGTTGAGTAGTAGTAGTAGTAGTAGTAGTAGTAGTAGTAGTAGTAGTAGTAGTAGTAGTAGTAGTAGTAGTAGTAGTAGTAGTAGTAGTAGTAGTAGTAGTAGTAGTAGTAGTAGTAGTAGTAGTAGTAGTAGTAGTAGTAGTATGTAGTAGGTAGTGGTGGTGGTAGTAGTAGTAGTAGAGTAGTAATAGTAGCAGCAACAGCCGCAGCAAAATTTAAAGTAGTGCCTAATTAAAAAGGAAAGTTTTAATGTTGAGAATTATCAATTTACAAATTTGCAAATCTTTAACTATAAACGATGGTTTCAAAAAAAACCAAAACATCATAATTTTGAAATTTTCACAAGATAATAAAACAATTTATAATTATCAAAAATCAATATATAAATACAAAAAAAATTAACAAACCAAACAAAATAATCAATTTAAATGTAAAACATTAAAATAGACAAATTGTTTAGGAAGCGTAAGTCACGGTGTTAACATCAGACGGTCTAAGGCTCTAAGCGTGTTATGACAATTCGTTGCCATGGTAACAACAACAACAACAAAAAACCCTCTTTCAAAGCAACTTAATTCAGTCCATCAACTAACACTTTGAAAACGTTTTCAAAGTGGTTTCTCTCTTTTTTCTTCACTTTTAGTTTTGGCTTGTTTCTTTTTTTCTTTTTTCTTTCTTTCTTTTTTTTTTTTAAATCCTCCTTCCTCCTTCCGTCTGGTTCTATTTGTTGTAAAGATAAAAGACTCGAAACAAATTGCCGTTCAATAAAGCCAGGCGATTTCATTCGAAGAGGCTTTTAAAAGGTGACGGATTTGAGTGGTGGCAACTTTAGTTCAATCAGATGGAAGCAAAGGAGGGAGAGGGAGGTGAGGGAAGGAGAGAGAGAGAAGAGAGAGAGAGAGAGAGAGAGAGAGAGAGAGAGAGAGAGAAAAAGAGTGAGAGAGGGAACAAGACAGAGAGACTGACAGACAGATTTGAGTGATGGCAACTTTAGTTCAATCAGATGGAAGCAAATTTGAGTGGTGGTAACTTTAGTTCAATCAGATGGAAGCAAAGCTGAGGGCGGAGGGATTGAGGGTAGTAACAGAGAAAGAGAGGGAGGGAGAGAGAGAGAGAGCGGGAGAGAGGGAGAGAGAGAGAGAGAGAGAGGGAAAGAGAAAGACATTTTGAGAGACAGGGATTGGAAGATATAAAGTGTGCTGGAAAGACAGAGAGTTAGGGGGAGAGAGACACGCAGAGAGACAGAGAAATAGAAAGAGATAAAGACAGACAGAGAGATAGAAAAATAAAGAATAGGGAAAAAGGCATAGATATTGACAGATGTATAGGGTGAGAGAGAGAGAGAGAGTGAAAGAGAGAGAGAGAGAGAAAGAAAGACTGAGTATTATAGATATGGCGACGGATAAAAAACAAGCCTTCAGAGACATAGTTAGAAAGCCAGACAGATAACAAGAGCTAATAGATATTTTAATAGGAATTGGAACAAATTATACAGAAAGATACCAAGATGGAGAGA
Source organism: Elysia chlorotica (assembly GCA_003991915.1). Lineage (NCBI taxonomy): Eukaryota > Metazoa > Mollusca > Gastropoda > Plakobranchidae > Elysia > Elysia chlorotica. The sequence continues at coordinate 166,598 of RQTK01000329.1, forward strand.
AAATTTCGAGTAGGAGTAGTAGGAGTTAGATGAAAAAAGACAACAACTCAGAAAGTTAACATGGGAATTATGGACAAGAAAGAGACGTGTATGTTAAGAGGTTTAGAGAGACAGACGGGCATTTTAAATAGTATTGAAAGAAACATTTAAATCAGTCTCGGAGAAAGTGGAGAAATAAAGGAAAAAATTGCAAAGGTGTAAAAATGGAAATGAAGTGGTGGATATAAGGAGGAGAAATATAAGTTAAAAGAAAAAAAATCATAATAGATAATTATGTTGCGAGAAAGTGTGTGTGTTCGTGTGTCAGAGAGAGAGAGAGAGAGAGAGAGAGAGAGAGAGAGAGAGGAGAGAGAGAGAGATTGAGATATCGTGAAAGAGTGGTACAAAGGAAAATTCAAAGGCGCGAGAATGATAGAAAACCGAAGCGCATCTTTACGAATAAAAAAACAAAATCTTTGCAGCAAAGAGATAAAAACTGATGGAATTCTTGAACTAAAAAAAAAAAGGAAGACAGAACAAAAAAGGTTTAAGAAAAAAACGTGGAGGCAAATGTTGGAAAGATACAGAGAGAGAGAGAGAGAGAGAGAGAGAGAGAGAGAGAGAAAGATAGGAATAGTGAGAGAGCGAGGGTGTTTACAGCTAACTGAACATACAAAACGGGCAATGGCAAAAGCAAAAGTCACAAAAGCGACAATAACAGCAACGACAACAACAAAGACAACAACAACAACAACAACAACAACAACAACAACAACAACAACAACAACAACAAAAACAATAGCAACAACAACACTAACAATAATATCAACAACAACAACTACCACAAAGAATCAAATAAAAACGAAAAAAACATGAAAACATAACGAGAAGTAAATCTGCCAACATAGACATCTGTTTACTCAAATTTAATACATCGTGATCATCATTAATTATAACAACAACAACAACAACAACAACAACAACAACAACAGCAACAACAACAGCAGCAGCAAAAGCAGCATCAATTCAAACAACTAAAAGAACGGGGAGAGAGATAACAAGGCACTGTCTCCACTAACATAGAGAACAAAGTTACTCAAACAAAAATAATAATGATCATCAACAACTGCAACAACATCAACAGTAGCACCAACAACAACAGCGAAATCTCCAGTACAAGTAGTTAGAACCATTACCTTTTTTAGCGGCATCAGTCATATCGACGATAGAGATTAACAACACCACCGCAACTTTGACGTAGAACACGAAATTCTCTGACGTAATCCTCAAAAGCGGCGCCATCTTGTATTTTTGTTTTTTTTATCCCTCTCAGAAATAACTCCTCATGAAAAGCACAAGAGTTCTCTATAAGTGCCAACTGTTTGTGTAAAAGTTGGCGAATCTTTCTAGATCTAAAGTAAAAACTAACAGTGTCTATAGTTAGGAAATATAAATGTATGTCTAACTTTATCACTCGAAGGTAAACCCCTCAACCTAGAAGTTTACTGGTAACCACAACCACATGCTAGCGAAATTGAAACAATTTTAAGTATTTTTATCACACTTATCAAAGAATAGACTGAGAACATCTTAAGAGACCATTATCTTGTCGAACTGTAAATTTTTGTCTCTCTTGGAATTAAGAGTCTTTAAAAAATCAGTCTCGCCTGCTCAACAAGTGGTTCTTACTATCTGATACGGTGATTCTACCTTGCCAATATTTCTTGATAATGCGCGTAGTATATATAGCTATAATTATGCTTATATTAAAAAGTCAATAAATATTATCTTGGTAAGTTTGGCAAAAATCAAAGTCAAGAGTTTTCTTGGTTTTCCTGCACGGGCTTGCATAGTTATCTCTGTATTAGATTGTTATGCAATCATTAACGTTCTATAAATAGAATCGGGGTCATCATGTCTACACAGCTCATATCAAGGCCCGACCTTGATGATTGTAACTGTAAGGTATAATGAAAGGAAAGTGTTATCACACAAAGACAAACGATAAATTTTGACACTTCACAAAAAAAATTGTCGAAATTTAACTAGAGAAGACAACGTTTCTAACTTTAAAAAAAAATGTTTATCTCAGCTAAGCATTTTAGGTTTTGGCCACAACGGTAAAACAACCACACCACAACTAGAAAAATGCTATTGGCTTAAGGGTTGAGTTAAGTTGTTGTAAAATCCAAGGGCATCACTATTTATGCTATATTGTGGACGGGCCCCAAGACTGACATCTGACAAACTATCTGACTAACTAAAAAATTTAAAAACACCTAGAAAAACAATATCGGACTAAGAATTGATACAGTTGTTTCAGGTTCCAAAATCAGCACTATTTATACGCTATATTGTAGACGGGACCCAAGACTAACTTCTAACAAACTATACTATCTTTTTTTGGCTTTACGTAATACATCCAATGGCATGTATATGGATCTCAAAATAATTCATAATAGAGGTCAAACAGGATGTCCGTGGAATGTAGGTCAGTAGGAGAGCATTGTGGGATATCCCGAGTCTGTTGGGACAGCGGTGTCTGTTGCTAGGCAACCGTGCTAGTCCATACGGGGCATGATGGGTAAACAGACAGTCTTGGCTTGGCTTGCGAGTTACACCCCTTTGTTAGAGTGAGGATTCTGGAGGAAGAGAAATGAAAATACAATAATAGTATAATGGTATGGTGTATTTTTAAATAAATATTATACAATACAGCTTAAAGGATAATGAACATTATTAAAAAAAAGGGGGGGGGAAGTTTCGTATTGCTTAAAAAACACAGTTATAGAATATAGTATGAAATGGTTAAATATGTGGAAGGAATTGAGGTGGTGGAAGGTCAATGAAGAATAGAGCGATTGGCATTCTGGTACGGAAAATGTATATACGCCTCTCCCTCTCATTTATGTCTCTCTTTCTCTCTGTCTCCCTTTCCTTCTTATCGCTCTCCTCTCTCTCTCTTTCTCTCTCTCTCTCTCTCTCTCTCTCCCTCTCTCTCTCTTT
>RQTK01000329.1:184979-190584 GCA_003991915.1 Elysia chlorotica
AGAAAAGGCCAAACAATTTGGTTTGAGAGTATCCCTGGACGAACACCTTATTTACACAACTCTTGTGCATGGGCTAACGATTGTTGGCTATCTAGACGACTAGTTTGGGCAATTGCTAGGCTATTTTGTCGTGTTATTTACATAGCGCGTCGCTTCGAACCAATTAATACCAAAAGCGTTGGATAATAGAACTAAAAAAAATAGAGGGTAGGATTTTGAGTGGTACTTTTATGTGGCCGTACTTATTGGAGACAGAGAAATGTGATGGAATTGATGTAGGCATGTACTTTTTTGTCAATGAGTCTGTATGTATGCTTGTCTGTCTGTATGTCTGTCTGTCTGTCTGTGTGTCTGTCTGTCTCTGTCTCTGTCTGCTTGTCTGTCTGTCTGTCTGTCTGTCTGTCTCTCTCTCTCTCTCTCTCTCTCTCTCTCTCTCTCTCTCTCTTCTTTAAAGTCTACACTGTGTTATCTCCATCCTTTAAAGATAACGTTATTTTCGAATAACCAGCTGTCATTTTATTCCTCAAGTTAGTAATACATGTATTTTCAAATCTATAAATGCATTTACTACAGAAATCTTTAACCTCTCTCTCTCTCTCTCTCTCTCTCTCTCTCTCTCTCTTTTCTTTGCTCACTCTCTAAAACTCTTTACATCTCATTCTCTCCATCTTTCTCTCTCTTTTTTTCTTTCTCTCTCTCTCTCTCTCACTCTTTTGGCCCATCTCTCTTTGTCTCTTACTCTCTCTTTCACTCATTCACTCTCAGTGTATTCCCTTTTTCCCTCTATCCAAACATAATGTACTGTCCATCTATCAATGATTCCTACAAACAGATAACGTCCCATACGTACATCATAAAAACCCACACCAATTGAATAACCCAATTCCACACTCAAACCACAAAACCACTAAACCACTCTTTCTCCAGCTCTCGTCTCGCTCCGAAGTCCACACTCAGCCTAACTGTGTTATCACCACAAACAAAACCGCGCGAATATTTCATCGCCCGCGCGATTATTTCGCCGCCCGCGCGATTACCAGTCCATTCTTAGGCCCCGCCTCTAACGATTGGCCATTCACGTCGCGGCTTTAGAGACAGACGCCAAGCCAAACATATCTAATTTGTCCAGATCCAATTTGGTCGCATAACGTGAGTATTATTGATAGACAACCTGAGGTGGGGGGCTCATCGAATTGGTGTTGATCGAGAGTCGAGAGATGGATGGAGAGAAGGAGGTGAAGTGAGAAAGAGATAGAGAGAGTGAGAGGAACGAGAGAGAGAGTGTGTGAAGGAAATGATATAAGTGATTGAGATTCGAAGGTAAATGGAGAGCGAGAGAGAGGGAGAGAGAGAGAGAAAGAGAGAGAGAGGGAGAGAGAGAAGGAGAGAAAGAAACAAAGAAAGGCAGAGAAAGAGAAAGAGAGAGAGTTTGAGAAAATGGTTGAGTGAGTATTATTGATAGACAAGCTGAGGTGGGGAGCTCATCGAATTGGTGTTGGTCGAGAAGTGGATAGAGAGAAGGAGAGAAAGAGAGGGAGAGAGAGAGTGTGTGAAGGAAATGATATATGTGGTAAGATAGATAGATAGATAGATTAATATTCGAAGGTAAAGGGAGAGAGAGAGAGAGAGAGAGAGAGAGAGAGAGAGAGAGAGAGAGAGAGAGAAAGAGAGAGAGATTATATAAGTGGTTGAGATTCGAAGGTAAAGAGAGAGAGAGGGGGATAGAGACAGACAGACAGACAGACAGGGATGTCGAGAGAGAAAAAAAGAGAGAGATAGAGAGAGAGAGAGAGGGAGAGAGAGATTATTAACTTACTGGTAAAATATTATTAAAATTAGCAACCTTAAAATACGCCCTATTACATGTAAACATTATTTTCGTACACACATAACAAAACTTCATACATTGATATAATCATGGTACGTGTTTAATTATGTAAATATAAATTGATGTTTACAGAATAATTATTACTATGGTAAGTTTTGATTGATTTTATATGTATATCACAGGTGGTCTACACAGACTGGTTTGGTCACACTAGGTCAGTATTATTGGTAGACAAGCTGGGATGGTAGGTAATCGAATTTGTGTTGATTGAGAGACGGGAAGGAGGAAGGGGTGAGAAAATAGAAGTAGTGGAAAGAAAGAGAAAGGGGCAGTGAGAGAGAGAGAGAGAGAGAGAGAGAGAGAGAGAGAGAGAGAGAGAGAGGAGAAGAGAGAAGGAATGAGGAAGGAAAATTGATTAACCAAATATTTATTAGAGAAATAGTGAGGAAGATGATTAGATAAATAACGGTATTGATGGAGGGACAATATTTGGATATAAAGATAAGTGAGATATTATATATAATTATGTAGATACGGATATGGAAAGTTAGAAAAAATAGAGAGATTAATAGATAGATAGATAGATAGATAGATAGATAGATAGATAGATAGATAGATAGGTAGATGGATGGATGGATGGATGGATGGATGGATGGATGGATGGATGGATGGATGGATGGATGGATGGATGGATGGATGGATGGATGGATGGATGGATGGATGGATGGATGGATGGATGGATGGATGGATGGATGGATGGATGGATGGATGGATGGATGGATGGATGGATGGATGGATGGATGGATGGATGGATGGATGGATGGATGGATGGATGGATGGATGGATGGATGGATGGATGGATGGATGGATGGATGGATGGATGGATGGATGGATGGATGGATGGATGGATGGATGGATGGATGGATGGATGGATGGATGGATGGATGGATGGATGGATGAGAGAGAGAGAGAGAGAGAGAGAGAGAGAGAGAGAGTGGAAGACAAAGAATGCCATACAATCACCAAAATGAAAAAGAAGCAAAGATAGTACGAGCTTTATAATCAAGGCTTATATATACACCATCCAAAAGAAGGAAAGATAGTACCAGCTTTATAATCAAGGCGTATATATACACCATCCAAAAGAGCAGCTACTCCCGCATTGACCAACGCACTCTTTTGTGCTTTCCCGCATAATGATCTCCCTTTGCTGCGCCCAGGATAGCATTAGAGGTAATAGAAGCTTTGCGGGATGTACCTGATAGAAATGAGTGACGTAATTGTGACTTGAGGTATGGAATAATAATTATTAGATCGCTGTTTGGATTCGTAAGTCTAGATAGAACATTACTATGATTGAAATCCCGTGCAGATTCGTAAGAATAATTCATTATAAGAAAACAAGCTTACGACAAGACATAGCTACGTCATGTTTGTGCATTCCATCCCTAATGTTTGTATCTGTGAGTTACTGTCCACTCCGGGTCAAAGCCTTGCGAATTCATTTTGGCTGATGACCCCGTTGAATATCTCTTAATCTTTCTCTATCTCTATCCCTCTCTCTCACTCTCTCTCCATCTCTCTAAATCACTCTCTGTCTCTCCTTCACCTTATCTCTATCTGTCTCTTTCTCTCTATATATCTCTCTCACCCTCTCTCTGTCTGTCTTTCTATCTCTCTCTTACTTTTTCCTCCTATCTCTCCCTGTCTCTCCTTCACATTCTCTCTAGCTCCCTCTATCTCACTCTCTCTCTCTCTTACTTTCTCTCTCACACACTCTCTCTCCCTCTCACACTCTCTCTTCCTCTCTCTCTTACGTCTCTCCTGCCGTCTTCATTTCCAGTATGGATCACTAAATCGCAAGGCAACTACTCTTACTTTCTCCCCCGTATCCCCTTCTCTCACTCTCTCTCCCTTTCTCTCCCTCACTCTCTCCTTTATTCTCTATCTCTTTTACGTCTCTCCCACCGTCTTCATTTTAGTATGGATCACTAAATCGCAAGGCAACTACTGTATACCATAGACTCCCTATCTTTGTATCTGTGAGTGAGCGTCCAGTCCGGGTCAAAACTAGATGACTTCATTTTCGCTCAGGACCCCTTTTATCCCTCAATCTCTGTCTCTCTCTCCCTCTCTCTCATTTACTCTCATCCTCTTTCCCTCTCTCATTCACTCTCTTCCTCTTTCCCTCTCTCATTCACTCTCACTCTCTCCCTCTCCCTCTCTCTCCCTCCCTCTCTCTCTCTCTCTCTCTCTCTCTCTCTCCCTCTCTCTCTCTCACGTATCTCCTACCGTCACCATTTCTCTACGTGCCCCGAAATCGCAAGCGCTTTGGTGTATACTATAGACTCCCTATCTTTGTATCTGTGAGGCAGCGGTCACCTCTTGGTCAAAACCCAGCGAATTAATTTCGTTACTCTTTTTCTCACTCTTTCTCTCTCTCTCTCACACTCATTCACTCTCTCACTCTCTCTCACTCTCTCACGTTTTTTCTCTTTCTCTCTCACATTCATTCCCTCTTTCACTCTCTCTCCCTTTCTCTCCCTGTCTCTCCCTCTCTCTCACCCTCTCTTCCTCTTTCTCTTTATCTCTCCCACTCTCTCACTCTTTCTGTCTCTCCTGCCGTCTTCATTTTCAGTATGAATCACTAAATCGCAAGCACTTTGGTGTATACTATAGACTCCCTATCTTTGTATCTGTGTCCAGTCCGGGTCAAAACTAGATAATTTCATTTTCGCTAAGGACCCCTTGTATATCTCAATCTCTCTCTCTCTCTATCTCTCTCTCTTTCTCTCTCTCTCTCTTTCTCTCTCTTTCACTCTGACTTTTTCTCACCTTCTTCCTGTCTGTTCTCACTCTCTCACTCTCTGCCCCTCTCACACTCTCTCTTTCCCCTCTATCTCTGTCACACTCTCTCTCACTCTCTTTCACTGCAAATTCTTTTTATCTCTCACTCTTTCTTTCTCTCCTACCGTCTCCATCTCTCTACGTGCCCCTAAATCGCAAACACTTTGGTGTATACTATAGACTCCCTATCTTTGTATCTGTGAGGCAGCGGTCACCTCTTGGTCAAAACTTAGCGAATTAATTCCGTTATTCTTTCTCTTAATCTATCTCCCTCTTTTCTTTCTTTCTCTCTCTCTCCCTCTGTCTCTCTCTCCCTCATTATATCTCTCTCTTCGTCTATATCCCTTTCTTTCCTCTCTCTTCCTCTCTCTCATTTTCTCTTACTTTTTCTCTCTCTCACTCTCTCTCTCACTCTCTCTCAATCTCTCTTTGTCTCGCACTCTCTCACTCTCTCTCTCCCACTCTCTCTCTCTCTCTCTCTCTCACTCTCTCTCACTCTCTCTTACGTCTCTCCTACCGTCTCCATTTCTCTACGTGCCCCTAAATCGCAAGCGCTTTGGTGTATACTATAGACTCCCTATCTTTGTATCTGTGAGGCAGCGGTCACCTCTTGGTCAAACTCTAGCTACTCTGACCAGGAGAGGGTCTTAATAAAGAGAGATGGAGGACAATAAAGATTAGGACGTGGGGGGAGTGTAGTGGAAGTGGAAGTACTGGGGTACTTAAGGTTGGTGTTAGGGGGTTTTCAATGGGTGGGCTTAGGGGACGTTGAGGATAGTGGAAAAAAGCGATGGGTTGTGTAGGGTGTATAGGATGGAGGGTGTTGGGCGTGTATGTTTAAGTTGTTGGAGGGTGGGAGAGAGAGAGAGAGAGAGAGAGAGAGAGAGAGAGAGAGAGAGAGAGAGAGAGAGAGAGAGAGAGAGGGGGGGG
>RQTK01000329.1:193367-207449 GCA_003991915.1 Elysia chlorotica
TTCCATGTATCACTTCGGCAGCTCGCGTGCGGTACAGCCATAACTTTCGGTGTACCGCTGTCTCGGCCAACCAAAAATCCCAAAGACACATAAATTGGAGGAGCCAAAAAGTCAGATGGAGGGGGTGATTGTCATTAGTTTTGTGTGTCGCTTCTACAAGTTTTCTGTCTCTGGGTCACCCTTCCACTCTGTCTATGTCTTCCTGCATTTCTCTCTTTCGCTCTGTCTATCTGTCTCTCTCTCTGTCTGAGTTACCCTTCCTCTTTGTCTATGTCTTTCCTCCATTCTCTCATTCTCTCTCTCTCTTTTTGTTTTTTTCTTTCTCTCTCTCTCTCTCTCTCTCTCTCTCTCTCTCTCTCTCTCTCTCTCTCTCTCTCTCTCTCTCTCTCTCTCTCTCTCTCTCTATAATATTTCTTTATTCCTTTTCTTTTTGTGCTTTAAATATTTACAATAATTGTATTCGATTTCTTTAAGTCTTTCAAACTTAAAGTGATAAAACTAACACAATATTCATACATTCTTTCTTTATCAAAGTGAACAATTTCCTAATATTAGTACCAACAGTTCATCGATCCATCGATCGATCGATCCATCCATCCACCGATCCATCTACCCATCCATCCATCTATCCATCCATCCATCCATCCATCCATCCATCCATCCATCCATCCAGCCTTAAACCTAATCGATAATTTAAAATATGTCTCTCCTGGTTTTGAAGGACCCCATTCATTGTTGAAAATCTATCTCTCTCTATCCATCTATCCATCCATCCATCCACCCATCCTTCCGTACACCTAATCGATAATTTAAAATATGTCTCTGCTGTTTTTGAAGGACCCCATTCATTGTTGAAAATCAATAAGAAAATTACAGCCCAGGACCAGAATTACGTTGAAAGATTTCCGATTGGAGCAAAAACTGACTTCCTATTGCAACAAGTGGGTGGGCTCAAACTGGCATTATGGTCCTATGTCCATCTATTATATAAAGTCTTTGAACCCCTTGTCCTCTTGGACGTTTCGATGTATTTTCTAGTTATTCTACTTGTGTTTATTGGTTAAATTGGCATTATGGTCCTATGTCCATCCATTATTTAAGATTTTTAAACCCTTGTCCTCTTGGATGTTTCGATGTATTTTCTAGTTATTCTACGTGTGTTTATTGGTTAAACTGGCATTATGGTCCTATGTCCATCCATTATTTAAGGTCTTTAAACCCCTTGTCCTCTTGTACGCTTTACTGTATTTTCTAGTTATTCTATGTGTGTTTATTGGTTAAACTGGCATTATGGTCCTATGTCCATCCATTTTTAAGGTCTTTAGATCCCTTGCCCTCTTGGATGTTTCGATGTATTTTTTAGTTATTCTATGTGTGTTTATTGGCTTAAATTGGCTTTTGGGTTTTAAGTCAATTGGTAATATAAAAATTAATGTATTTATAACCCTTTTCCACTAAGGATGTCCTATATATCTTCTATTTGTGTGTATATATAGGGTGGGATCAAATAGGCATCAGGGTTCTATGTCCGTCAATTATTCAAGTTCGATTAGACACTTTTCATCTTGGCATCTCTGAAAACTGTTCTGCGTTTGGTTATACATGTACCTAGTATGGACTTAAAAGGACGCAAGGGTTCTAAGTCAGTTGTTTATATGAATGTCTTTAAACCTTTTGTCCACTAAGATTTTCTGAAACTCTTCTAACTCCGTATATAAATCTAGGACGGGCTAAAATTGGAAATTGCCATTGGGGTTTAAGTCAACTGGGTATGTGAAGGTCTTTAAATCCCTTGGCATCTTCACTGATCTTATAAATTCTCTAGGTGGTTTATAGCTAAAGTGGCTACGCAAAAATTAATAGAAAAAACGGCTTTTAAAATCTAGACTTTTTCTTTTCCCTTGTTTTTAAAAGATCGTTTTAAAAATCCACCGAATCCACTGTCCCATAAAGTTCTTCAATGAAATTATCTCTTACGTGTGTCTATATCTAGGATTGGCTTATATTGGAGATTGGTCTGAGGGTCTTAAGTTCGCATTATTAGGGGGTGGGGCGAACTTGCTCAAGTGGTATATGTAGACTGTTGGTCTCCAGATTGGGAGGTCCGCGGCTCAAACCCCACGATCGGCAGATTTATTTGTCCAGTTCCATCCCCTGTAACTGGCTAAGTCGCTATCAGTGTGTGACCGGCTGAGACAAGAGTCATGGTATCCCCGCCCTGTCTGGTGTGTGGAAGCACATATAAAAATGTCAGACGTCGGTCTTGGAGCTCGTACACAATGTAGGGCCCATATGACGTTTGACGTTAAACCATCCCAACTCAACTCGACTTCACTCCAAATTAGTAGTATATCAATGTCTTTTCAATTGTCTCCAAAGATCCTTTGGATACCTTCTACATGTTTTGAAACACAGGGTAAGATGAAATTTACAACTGACATTGGGCGCCTTATTCTGAATACTATAACAATGTCTTTAATGTTATAACCATTGTTCCAAGAATTATAAGTGTATATAGTGTTGTCTGAAATAGCATAAGGGTTCTAAGTTCGTTAATTATGTCATTGAGTTTAAAGCCCTTGTCATCTTGGGTCATACAGAATCTCATCTACCTGTGCTTCTATCTAGAGTGGGCTGAAATGAGAAACTGGCATTCGATTCTATGTCAGTTGATTTCAAGAAGCTCTTTAAAACCCTCGCTATCTTTAGATCTTCGATTTGTTTCTACGTATAGAATATATATAATAACTGTCTATGCTGTTTTGTTTTGCTGCATATACGGACCATCAAACATGCAACTAAAAGTGACATTTTCTAGGTCTCAAAAATCTGAAAAAATGTTTTGTCCTGTTATAAATATTGCAAAGTAATGTGCGCTACACCGTTTCTGTTCATTATTTTGATAGAATTATGGTACTAAACAAGAGCTTCAAGCAATTTTTGACTGAAGCACTAAACGTATCTACTCAGTCAGACAGCTCGAGTTCCTGATTGGCAAGTGCTAGACAGCTCCAACTACTGTACTCTGTTATTTAGATCTTAGTTCTAAAAGACTTCATTAAGAATTATAGGCTACCTCTTCAGAAAGATAGAGTAGTTCTAACCTAGATCTAGATCTAGACCCAATGATTTTGTAAATGCACATTCCATTATGTAGATCTATATATTATTTAATCCGTGATTTGTTGACACAGTCCTCAGAGAAGTTTGCCAGCCGAATTATTAAGGGTAAAATATAGAGGAAAGACTTCCACTTCCAGACCAATGGTAGTCAGTGGTACACGTAGATCTACTAGTAACTTAGAGTAAAAATCGTGGTTTTCACATCATAGAATTAGAATATAGGTAACCTGTTTGGAATACAGTGTTAAATGATTAATTTAAACTTACCATAAAGTTCAAAATGGACTTAGAACAAGTTATTCTGTAACTTTGAAAGTCGAAGCGAGCGTATACTCTGCAGGCAGCCACCATTTTGTTTCCACTTTTTCTCAAATCTTCAGCCAAATTTTACGTCGGTAAAGGCTCACCGACAAAACTTTCTGCGGTTCAGCACGTCGGTAAGTTAGGACGGAAAAACTTCCGAACTTTAATTCCGACAATTTTATTAATTCGAAGTATCGGAAGTTGTGTCGAAAAGTGCCTTTCCGACAGAAAATTCAATTCCGACGATTTTATAAATCCGGGCCCTAGTGCCAACTTTCGCTAGTGCGCATCCATAGATTTTTCGCTAACGAGCAAGGCCCTTGAGAATCGGAAATCCCCGAGCAAACGAAGCATGCGCATGTTTTCCGCGGTATTAGGCCTAGATCTAGTGCTCTAGCGGCTGTTGTTATTTTGGTCCCGGATTTTTGGGTCCCTGAGTTTTTGGTCCCTGGTTTTTTCAATCCCTTATTTTTTGGTTTTTGATATTTTGGTCCCTTATTTTTCGGTCCCTTTTTTTTCCCGGAGTGCATTATCATGAAAGTACATGTACATGGAGCGAGAGGTTAGAAGCTACATGTTGTTGAGTTTTTTTAAACGTCCAACATCAGCACTATATAGGCTATATTGTGGGCGGGCCCCAAGACGGACGTACGACGATTTTATGTGCTGCCACACTCGAGACAGGGCGGGGATACCATGACTTCTGTCTCAGGCAGTCACATTAAACTGACGCCGAACCGATCAGTAGGGAGCGAAATCGCCAGGGCTCGAACCAGGGATCATTTGCGTTGGAGGCCGATGTTCTACCCCAGGACAAATGGGCCTGTAAAAGTAGGTATACTGTATATTTTTATATACCATCGACCATATATTCTAAAAAATCGTTAGCTACGTCTGTTTTTCTCAAGTATAAAGAAGAGACACAACGAAAGAAAACACGATTAGTTCTACTTTTATTCTTTCCCTACCCTTATTTTAAAGGAAAAAAATCATGATATTAATTTTTGGTAAAATTAAGCCGTTTTTGATATATTGATTTTTGAATTTTGTTTGTTTTGTGTTATTTTTCCATTTCGGATGAATCAGCATAACATTTCCGTTTTGATAAAATGGCATTACATTTGTGACCTGATGCAATATAGGCTAATCATCGGTTTGTTAGGTGAGTTTTTTTTTTCTTCTTCGATCTTCATTAAGTTTAAATAATTGAACCCATGCCAATAAAATTATACAACTGTCAACATGTCAGTTGTCACGATTTCAAATACCACTTAAGATAGCCAGTTACACTATAGAGAAAATATCATTTTATGGATTATATATGGGGGGAAAGGGTTGGGGACAGGGTCTGGTCACATTGTAGAGAGTTGGTCTCCATATCGGGAAGTCGACGGATCGAAACCTATAGTTTGGAAATATATGTGTACACAACAGAAAAGATTTCAATTTATGGAATTATTGGTAAAAGGTGCTTTTTTTTTGGGGGGGGGGGTATCACATTGTAGAACGTTGGTCTTCATATTGGGAAGTCGAAGGGTCAAAGCCTACAATTTGGTAACATAATATTTTCGGATTTCGCCACCTACTAGTTAGACCGGTGTCTATGTATAATGTGACTGGCTGGGGCAAAAGTCTTTTTGGCCGTAAGTCCGACGTCGCGATAGCAGGTTATTATTAGCAGGTTTGATTTCTTCCAGGTTAGGTTCACGGACACTACATGTATTTTCTGAGGATTTGAACCCAAACGTTGAAACCCTACTGCGTACAAGGCGAACTTTCTCCCTACTGGACTATAAAATTCCCTGTCTATAATGTCAGTCACTTACAAGATTTGGATCTAATCAAGATGGGAGAAAACGCCAAACCTTGCCCTAACATTAGCTTACCTAACTAGTCTTGGCATCTTCTGGACTAAAATTTAGGAGAATGCGAATTTTGTTTTAGTTGTTGTTTTTTTAATTGAGAATCTGAACTGAACCTCTACAGCTCACTAGCCGAAAAGTCTACCTCCAACGCCTTGTAAAACTCTGACTCTAAAAGCACTCACCCACACGTTGCTGCAATGTCTATAGCTTGGATCCCAAACGCCACTGCTCACAAAGCAAGCGCGTTATCTACCATACTATCTGACATACTGATTGTGAGAGCACCTACTCGAAAGTTCTAATCTAATCAAGATGCAAGACAACACCGTCTTGTCCTAACAACGAGTTAATAAGTATTAGACCCTATAACCACCGTTGAAGCATAATTTATCATGTAACATTTTCAGAGCATTTGACCTCAAATCCCACTACTCACGAATCCACGGCTTTACCTTCTGAGCCATACAATGCTGTGACTCTAATGGCACTTACTGGAAAGTTCTAGATCTAATCAAGATGCGAGACAAAACCAAACCTTACCCTAACATCGAGTTAATAAGTGGCAGGTCCTATTGTCACCTTTGAAGTATAATAAATTTATGATGCAACATTTTCAGAGTATCTGACCTCAAATCCCACTACTCAGGAATCCACGGCTTTATCTTCTGAACTACACAATGCTGTGACTGTAATGGCACTTACTCGAAAGTTCTAGATCTAATCAAGATGCGAGACAACTTCAGGCCTTGCCCTAACATTAACTGTCTTAAGTGATGTTAGCTCCTTTATGAGCATTATTTGTCAGGTGACATTTTTGACCATCTGACCTCAAACCCCTCTGCTCATAGACTGAGTGCTCTGCGGTCTGAACCATGTAAGGCGACAGGTAATAAGATCATTAATTACTCCATTGTCACAGCCTCTAGATTTCATAGACTTTCGAAACAACTATAGGTTTTTCCCTAACATTAACCTTTTCTAACTGGCTTTACAACCCTTAACCACAATCAATAATGCTGCAATGTCTATAGCTTGGATCCCAAACGCCACTGCTCACAAGGCGAGCGCGTTACCTACTAAACTATTATGGTACCCTGACTGTAATGGCACTCATCCACAAGCGTTAGATCTAATCAAGATGCGAGACAAGTCCAGGTATTGCCCTAACATAACTGTCTTAAGTGGTCTGAGCATCTTTAGATTTATTATTTGTCAGGTGACATTTTCTGATCATCTGAACTGAAATCCCTCTGATTATAGACAGAGAGCGCTCTATCTACTGGACTATAATGGTATCCTGACTGTAATGGCACTCACACACAAGTCTTGGGTCTAATCAAGATGCGAGACAAGTCCAGGCCTTGCCCTAACATTAACTGTCTTAAGTGATGTTAGCTTCTTTATGAGTATTATTTGTCAGGTAACATTTTCTGACCATCTGACCTCAAACCCCTCTGCTCATAGACTGAGTGCTCTGCTGTCTGAACCATATAAGGCGACGGGTAATAAGATCATTAATTACTCCATTGTCACAGCTTCTAGATTTTATAGATTTTCGAAACAACTACAGGTGTTCCCCTAACATTAACCTTCTTACGTGGCCTTACAACCCTTAACCACAATCAATATTTCTGCATTGTCTATAGCTTGGATCCCAAACGCCACTGCTCACAAGGCGAGCGCGTTACCTACTAAACTATTATGGTACCCTGACTGTAATGGCACTCACCCACAAGCGTTAGATCTAATCAAGATGCGAGACAAGTCCAGCTCTTGCTCTAACATTAACTGTCTTAAGTGGTCTGAGCATCCTGGGAACTAATTAGCATGCGGGATCACGAGCTTGGAGGAACGAGAGAAAGAAAAGAAAAAGAAAAGAAAGAAAGCTGCCACCGAAATAAACACGAAATAGATTGGGAATAAAGGAAAGGAAAGGAAAGGAACAGAAGGATATAGTACAATACAAAAAGTAGCGAGGGAGAATGAGAAAAGGAATAGAGGGGAGGGGAAAGAAATTGAAAGAGAGAGAAAAAGAAAGAGAGAGAGAGAGAGAGAGAAAGAGAGAGAGAGAGGGAGGGAGAGAGAGAGAGGAAGAGTGAGGGAATAAGATCGAGACATTGCTTATAACACTACATTCACACAATTTATTTTTGCGCACTTTAATTTGATTTTTCTTATTAATGACTTAAATGCGCGGAAAAATCCAACCTTTTGTAACCATCTTTTTTAATATTAGCAAACGTGGGTGTATATTGATAACAATGTCCGTCGCATTAAATGGACAAGATAGTTGATTGTAAATGTTAGACGACATATTTTTGTGTGTTATGAACGAATCTTACATTGAATTTGCCCGTAGTGGATGCAATGTTATTTATAAATGTATCTAAACTTGAGCCATAAGTGGAGTCAATGTATAACTTTTAATATACAATGGGCGGTTTCTGGGTATAAGAATATATAATTTTATTTTATTTTACATTAGTCAGAATAATTTGTTAAGAACGAAAGAGAAGAACACCCTTACAAGACAATGTACACAATTTAAATAAAAAGCAACAACAACAACAACAACAACAACAACAACAACAACAACAACAACAACAACAACAACAAAACAAGAGCAACAATAATGTGTTGGCCGTAAAAATATCACACCCGTAATTTACATTTATATTATCCAGATATTATGATCTATAAATTTTCTTACCTGAAACCAGTCTAGGTGAAAAATATGGCACCAATAAAGTCCTCCGATCACAATAGAAAAATAAGTTCTACTCCTGCACAGAAAACACCGCAATGAGAACAATAATGTTAAATGGATGTATATTTCCAAACTATTAAAAATAAGTATCAAAACCACGCGAAACTCTTGTCCATCTAGTGTTGGTTATGATCGGTGAAAATTATTTCACAACCAACAGATCTAGTAAAATGAATACTATATATATCCAACTACTTGAAACAATTCGGCAGAATGTGAGAAAACGAGTGCACAGCAAATTAAAAGTAATTTAAATATGTCTAACAGCGAAAAACACGTAAAAACAATGTACTTCAAAAAACGATAGTTTCAAAATTTGTATAGAGCCAATAAATAGTATTATGCTATAATGTCCTATTACTAGAATTCAATAGAAGCAAAAAACACAACTCCACTAGATCTAAATTAATCCAATCTCACTAACGCAATAACCATCAGAACTATCCTCACCATCATCATTATCACCATCATCATATTTACCATAATCCTACATCTTCCAAAGTTTGTAAAGTTAACGCAAAAAAGATTGGAAATTCCCGAAAACGCGCGCGTCTATAACTTTGTATTGTATAAATACTATAATAACTATCTGTTATCCGTATACGAGACTTAGTGACTATCAAGTACTACCGTTAGTAGACTAGTTCCTAGTAATAGACCACCAGACACCAGGTACTATGTACCAACGGCTGGGACGATGGGCGGAATCTGGTGCAGTGGAACCCCTCCCTTTCCCTGTTCGCGTGGGTCTCACCCCCTCCCTCACTCTCTCTCTCTCTCTCTCCCCCTTCTCTCACACCTTCCTCTCTCTCTACTATTTTTCTCTCTTCCTACTACCTACCCGCTTCGCGCGTCCGATGTACTGCCGAATTGGGATGGAAGTAGTCGTATTGGGTACCCCCCCCCCTTCTCTCACACCTTCCTCTCTCTCTATCTATTTTTCTCTCTCTTTCTCTCTCACCCCCTCTGTCTCTATCTATTTCTCCCCCTCTCTCTGTCTCCCTCTCTCTCTTTCTTTCTCTCTCTCTCTCTCTCTCTCTCTCTCTCTCTCTCTCTCTCTCTCTCTCCCTCTCTCTGCCTCTTTGTTTTTGTCGCTCTATCTGGCCACTCTCCTCCTCTTTCTCCTCTCTCTCTCTTTGTTTTTGTCGCTCATACACTCTCTCTCTGTCTTTTTCCCTCGTTTTAAAAGACAGCTAGGCAGACATACATACACACATGCAGACAGTATGAGATAGAGGAAGAGAACGAGAGGAAGACGTTAGAGGCTATTAGTAAGACAGAAGAGACAAATGGATGGAAAAAAAGAGAACGAGAGTGAATGAGAGAGAACGAGAGACACAGAGAGAAAAACACATAGAGAGAAAAATTAAACTAGAGACAGAGAAAGAAAGAAAGAAAGACAGACAAAATAAAAAAAAAACGAGAAAGAATAATAAACATAGAAAAGTGAAAGAGAGAGAAAGAGTGAGAGTGAATAATAGAACGTTTAAAAAAAATTTCAGAACCAGAGAGAGAGTGAGAGAGAGAGAGAGAGAGAGAGAGAGAGAGAGAGAGGGAGAGAGAGAGACCCTCACTCTGGGTTTAACGTATCCTAGGTTCCCCTGAGGGAACTTATAATATGACAACCAAGTTTATTATGGTTGGAAGGGCATTTTTCTTTTTTTTAAGTCGAAAAGTAGGGAGGGTGGGACTTGAAGAGGGGGGGGGGGTATGAAACTGACCACGTCTTATCGAGCTGACCAGTGTCCAGTGCTCCATTACGCCCGAGTGGTCAAGGCAGCTGTCATCACACCGGACTCCGGGCTCAGATGGCACATTGTGTGTCCGGCCTGAGTGGTCAAGGCAGCTGTCATCACACCGGACTCCAAGCTCAGATGGCACATTGTGTGTCCGGCCTGAGTGGTCAAGGCAGCTGTCATCACACCGGACTCCGGGCTCAGATGGCACATTGTGTGTCTGGCCTGTCAGGGTTGTAACCGACTCTCTGCTTATCTGGAGCGAGTCCTCTCTCTCTCTCTCTGTCTTTATCTCTCTCTCTCTCTCTGTCTTTATATCTCTGTCTCTCTTTCTCTCTCTCACTCTCTTTCACTCTCTCTCTCTCACTCTCTCTCTGTCTTTATATCTCTGTCTCTCTTTCTCTCTCTCTCTCTCTCTCACTTTCTCTCTCTCATGGCAATTCTTATTCCGTCATATCTCCCTGACTATGCCCGTGTCTCCATATAACGAAATATGACTATTTCTCTTCTAGTCTCTCTCTCTCTCCCTCTCTCTCTCTCTCTCTCTCTCTCCATCCCTCCTCTGTGTTTCTATACTTTTCTTCATGTCTCCCTGAGTACGTCAATGTCTCCGTATAACAGTATAATTATGACCATTATCTCCTTGTCTCTCTGTCTTTTATTCTTTCTCTTTCGACTTTGATAACACTTAACATGGTATCCCCAAACTTTCGCGTGTGTGGCAGTACATAAAATTATCAGACGCCAGTCTTGGGGTCCGTACACAATAATATATCCTATATAAGGATGTTCTTGGACGTTAAACCACCTCAACTACCTTCTCTCTCTCTCTCTCTCTCTCTCTCTCTCTCTCTCTCCTTTCCTCATCATATCAAGCAAGCATGATAAGATCAGAGTGAAGTGAGTGATCCCAGGTAGTACAAGATCACCGATCATTGCCACTGGCAGGGGGACCCTGTGGGATTAGGGCTAGGCTCGAGGGAGGCAGAGAATTCTCTCCCTCTCTCCGGGTTTAACGTCTCCTGTGTTCCCCTGTTATCTATAGAGGGAGGCAGAGAATTCTCTCTCTCTCTCTCTCTCTCTCTCTCTCTCTCTCCCCCTCTCTCTCCGGGTTTTACGTCTCCTAGGTTCCCCTGGGGGATCCTATACGGCGATTAGAGCCAGGCTACCTGGTATCCTTGGATGTAGGTGTGTACATGGTACTGGGGAATCGCACCTGTGTAAATGGCAAAAAACCTTGTGAAGTTGTGGCTACGCAAGTGGAACGGGTAACTAGCGGATAACGGTTGCTGGTTTGATCTACCTGGGGTATCGTTAAGATCTAATAGATGGTAGTTGAAATACTTGAAACATACAATGAAGTTGGGAGAATAAAAGGGAATAGAATATTATATCTAGTCATGTGGGTGAAAGAAAAATGAGGAGCGTTAGGTTGTTTCAAGCAGGGATAGAATAGGTAATGGGTAGTGGTTTGATAATCATGGTTTATTATTTTGGTGAAGAAAATGTTTTTTCTAGTTTGACGTATCATGGGTTTCAAAGCAAGATCCGTATGCGATGGTGGGTCCCGCGACGAATATCTGACAAACAGGAACAGAGTGACGATAACAGGGCTCTTGTCTCTGGTGGTCACGTTATCCTGGCCGTAGTAAATTGCTACCTCACTACCAAGCGGAGCGAGACGGAGTGAGAGATAGAGAGAGGAGGAGCGAGAGATACAGAGAGACAGAGACATACAGAGATCAGAGAGAAAAAGAGAGAGAGAGAGAGAGAGAGAGAGAGAAAGATAGAGAGATAGATAGAAAGATAGATACGGACAAAGAGAGAGGGGGGAGTGACAGAGACATAGACAGAGACACACATAGATAACTGCCATCACCAAGGCAATGATAACCCAGGAGTATATTAAACCCTAGAGGGACTTCACATGTTGAAAGGACAAAAGCTTAACTGGGTGGAGCTGTGGCTACTCAAGTGGAACAGGTAATGCGATAGGCTAGCAAGTAACGAGTGCGGATTTGATCTACCTGGGGTGGGGTTGTCAGAACAATGTAGTCTTAGATGAAAAGCGTAACGGTTTGGGGTTTGATCCAACTGAGGTGTGGTCTAGTAGTGAAATAATTCGAAATGTGTTGAGAGAGAGAGCGAGAGAGGGAGAGAGAGAACAGGGAGAGAGAGAGCAGGGAGAGAGAGAGAGAAGAGAAAAGAAGAGAGAGAGTAAGAGAAAAAAAAAGAAGAGAGAGAGAGAGGGAGCGAATGCAGGCGTGAGTGAATGAGAAAGTGTGAGACAGTGCAGGGAAACCAAGACTGTCGTTACAGCTGATTACACCGACCAAGACAGGAGGGATAAACCTTATCATTAACCATCATCATCAGTTGGTAGACATGTCCAACCTGGAAAATTGAGACCCCTGGGGTATTACACCTGGATGAGTGACAAAAGACTGGCGGTACTCTTGTTACGCAGCTGGAAAGGGGTAACGGGAATCTACACAAGTCAAGTAGTTTGATATAATATGGGTTTATTACGTTTGTAGAGGGAGGGGTGATTCTATGCAAGAGAGAGCTAGAGAGAGAGAGAGTTCTCTCTCTCTCTCTGTCTCTCTCTTTCTCTCTCTTACTCTCTTTCTTTGTCTCTTATTCATCTTTACCCTTTCTATGGGTATCTTTTTGATGTCTCTAAAGCTCATAACGTCTCTATCTATCTCTATCTCTCCACCCATCTCTTCTTATCTTTTTATCTTTATCTCACACACATACATTCACACACACAAACACATTCCCTCCTTCTTTAGTTTTCTTCATAGAATACAAAAACTCGATAGCCTACATTTTGAAAGAGTTGATGGGTTACTTTTTAGCGTCTACGTCTTTTCTTATATAGAAATCACATAGATTTCAGACCTTTTCGCTTGATTAAATCCATAGAAATATTCTCAACAGCGGCCATTCATTTCTTAGCAGAAAATCTGCGTTTGGCGTCGTTCGATGTAGATTTGATTTTCTCTCTCTCTATCTCTCTCTCTCTCTGAGAGAGAGAAAGAGAGACAGTGAGAGAGAATGCAGGAGTGAATGCTAGAGTGCAGGGAAACCAAGACTGCTGTTACAGCTGATAACACCGACCCAGCCAGTAGAGGATAAGCCTTATCATCAACCATCATCATCACTATAACAGGGAGGATCCTGGAGGGGGGGAGGGGGGAGGGGTGGTATCGAGTTCTTGAGGGGGCATGTCCAACCTGGGGGATTGAGACCCCTGGGGTATATTGTATTACACCTGGATGAGTGACAAAAGCCTGGTGGAGCTCTGGCTACAGCGTTACTCAAGTGGAACGGGATAGCGGATAACGGGTGGCGGTTTGATTTACCTGGGGTGTGGTCAAGTCATTTAGAATTTTGACTTGTGTTGATAAAGGGAAGAGAATAGAATAGAGAATATATCAAGTAGGTAAAATAGGGTTTGATGTTCGGAAACGATGAACTGTGAAGCGAGAAGTGGTTTCATATATTTTGGAAATTTAGAGGCTCTGGGGTAGAAAATCGGCTTCCGACGCTAAAGGTCCGGGTTCGAGCCCTGGCGATTTCGCTTCCTACTGGTTGGATTGGTGTCAGTATAATGTGACTGGCTGAGACAGGAGTCATGGTACCCCCACCCCGTTTCTTGTGTGGCAGCACATACAATTTTCAGACGTCATCATCATCATCATCATCATCATCACCATCATCATCATCACCATCATCATCATCACCATCATCATCATCACCATCATCATCATCACCATCATCATCATCACCATCATCATCATCACCATCATCATCATCACCATCATCATCATCACCATCATCATCATCACCATCATCATCATCACCATCATCATCATCACCATCATCATCATCACCATCATCATCATCACCATCATCATCATCACCATCATCATCATCACCATCATCATCATCACCATCATCATCATCACCATCATCATCATCATCATCATCACCACCATCATCATCATCATCATCATCACCACCATCATCATCATCATCATCATCACCACCATCATCATCATCATCATCATCACCACCATCATCATCATCATCATCATCACCACCATCATCATCATCATCATCATCACCACCATCATCATCATCATCATCATCACCACCATCATCATCATCATCATCATCACCACCATCATCATCATCATCATCATCACCACCATCATCATCATCATCATCACCACCACCACCATCATCATCATCATCATCATCACCATCATCATCATCACCA
>RQTK01000329.1:212621-220121 GCA_003991915.1 Elysia chlorotica
ATCCCCCACACAAACACTTTCTGCATGATTCTGTCTTCTTTTTTTTTTTTTTTTTTTTTATATCTGTTTAAATTTCAGTATAATATGACTTTTTGTGTCTTTGTCTATGTCATTTCTGCCACCCTCCCCTATGTCTTTGCCTGTTTCTGTCTCTGTATATCTCTCTGCCTTTCTGTCTATCTTTTACTCTCTCTATCTCTGTCTATATTCTGCATTTGTCTCTCTCTCCCTCTCTCTATCTGTCTATTTCAGCGTCTCTCTATCTCTCTCACTCTGTCTCTCTCACTCTCCCTCTATCTATTTGTCTTTATGCTATTCATCCATATTAAGGTCTCTGCGAATGCTTGTCTTTATTTTTGTCTTTTTTATATTTTATACACCTCGTTCTTTCTGTCATTCTTTTCCTGAACCTGCCTGCCTGTCTGTCTTTCTGTCTCTCGCCCCCTTTCTTCCCTCTCTCTTTCCATCTTTTTTATTTCTCTCTTTCTGTCTGTCTGTCTGTTTCTCTGTCTGTCTTTCTCTCTCTCTCTCCCTGTAACTCCCACTAACATTGATTTATCACCATTCCTTCTCTCTCTCTCTCTGTCTATCTCTATCTCCTTTCCCTCTCCCTATATTTCTCAATTTTCCTATTATTCCATGAAACGTTTCTTTGCTTTTCCGCCAATCCACACACACACACAAAAATGAAAGAAATATAATCCTCTGCTGGCAATTTGAAGCCAGAATGTTTGGCCACTCGTTTTTACAACCTCCTGGCCAAAAATTAATATATAAAAAAACAAAAAACAACAAGCCAAAATGAAACAAGCCAATTTGGCAGGTCAGGACTCCCTGCACTCTATACTTTAAAACTGACAATGGCGGAAAATAATTCGCAATAAATAAATAAGAAAAATTATTGTTATCAAATTTATTTGAATTCTATTTTGTTGTGTATGAATGAGAAGTGTTTTAAAAATCTTGCTTAGGATTCTCTAGGGAAACCTATAAAGTATAGAGAACCAGGAGAAGGCAATAAAAGTATCGCCTTTAAAAAACACCACCATGCATATAATTACCCCAAGATGCACTGTGCTTACGCATCTTCCATCTCTCTGTCTGTCTGTCTGTCTGTCTCTCTCTCTCTCTCTCTCTCTCTCTCTCTCTCTCTCTCTCTAGTTGTCTTAATTGCTGTATCCCTTTTTCTTCTTTCCTCCTCCTCTCTCTCCCTTATTTTGTCTTTCTCTGTGTCTCTCTTTCCCCCCTCTCTGTCTCCCTCTCTGTATGTCTCCCACTATCTCTCTCTATCTCTCTCTCTCTCTTTTCCTCTCCTTGTCAATCTGTGTGTCTCTCATTCTCATCCACCGTCCACAATATAGCCTATATAGTGCTGCTGTTGGACGTTAAACCAACCCAACCAACCAACCATCATTCTTACCCTCCCTCTTCTCTCTTTCTCTCTCTCTCACAATCTCTCTCTTTCCCACTACTTCTCTTTCTCTGTGTCTCTCCTTCTATTCCCCCCCCTCTCTCTTTCTCTCTCTCTCTCTCTCTCTCTCTCTCTCTCTCTCTCTCTCCCTCCCAATGTTGTCTGTCTCTGTCTTCCCTTCTTTCGTAACCTCTATGTGGTTTTTTCGTCTGTTTCGCTCTCTCTCTCTCTCTCTCTTTCTCTCTTTTTCCCTCTCTTTTCCCCATCTAAAACCCACTGACCAATCAGTGCATAGGAGACATCGGGCCCTGCATGCACCGGCCAATCACTAAGTTGATTACATCTACATAATGAACTAAATTACATATCCATTTTGTCGGCCAGCTACCCCGTGATTTTATCAAACGACGAGCATGCGCACAGAGGCACCGGAACTAAGAACCTTCCAGCATTTTATGTTTTATTCAAACAATCTTGTTAAGTAAGCAGAGGGTCGTGTGAAAGCTGAAATCCAATGTGGACAAAATGGTACAGGTGGTAGAGCTTTGGTGTCCTATTTGAAGTTGCCGGGTTCGAAACTGCTCTTGTTGTTGAGTTGCTGTTGAGATGATTTAACGCCCAACATCAGCATTTTATAGGCTATATTGCGGACAGTCCCCAAGACTGACGTCTGACAATTCTATGCGCTGCCACACACGAGACAGGGCGGGGATACCATGACTCCATGACTCCGGTCACATTAAACTGACACTGACTCAAACAGTGGGGAGTGCAATCGCCAGGGCTCGAACCCAGACCATTTGCGTCGGAAGCCGATGTTCTACCTCAGGGCCACCGCGTCCCCTGCAGGGGTCAAAACACATTATCATAAAATAGTTTCTGGATCGTTTTGGTTACCTAGAGGTTAGGTTGGTGTCAAGGGGCGAACTGGCTGGAACGATAGAGCGTTTGCCTCTCAAACGAGAAGTCACCGATTTTAAATTGGGGCTGGTTACTACTGCTGGTTGGGTCGGTGTCAGTAAAATGTGACCGACGGAGACAGGAGTCAAGGTACAGTATCACATACAGGATTGAGTTTGTTTAACGTCCAACATCAGCACTTTTTAGGCAATAATGTGGGCGGGCCCAAAGACTGACGTCTGACAATTTTATGTGCTGCCACACACGAGACATGTCCGGGATACCATGACTCCTGTATCAGTCGGTCACATTATACTGACACCGATCCAACCAGTAGGGAGCGCAATTTCCAGGGCTCGAACCTGGACCTTTTGCGTCAGAAGGCGATTTTCTACACCAGGGCTTCGAAACACATGATCATACAAAAGTTCCTGGATTGATTTAATTTACCTACTGTTAGGTGGTGTCGAGGGGCGAACTGGTTAGAGAGTAAAAGCAGAGTAGATTCAAACCGTGGACATTTTGTATGACAGCCAGATGCTCTTCCATACGAAAGTTTAGACCATAATTTATTTATTCTCTCTCTCTCGCCACCGTCTTATTCGTTTCTCTCTGTCTCTCTCTCTATGTCTCTCTCTACCCACTTTTCTCTCTCTCTCTCCTTCTCTCTCTCTACCCACCTTCCGCTCCTTCTCTCTCTCTCTCCATCTCTCTCTCTCTATCAACCTTCCTCTCTGTCTCTGTCTTTCTCTCTCTCTCTCTACCTCTCTCTCTATGTCTCTCTCTCTCTCTCACTCTCTCCCTGCAGCTAAGATCTATTCAAAATTCAATTTGCCTAATCCGTGAGTGAGTGAGTACTTTGCTTAGGGCAGCACGACTTCGCGTGGCGTGAGTAGGAGTTCTATGGAAGAGGTAAGCTGATTTAGATGTGATGGAGAGATGGGCAAAGAGAGGAAAAAGGAAAGAGATAAGAAGAGGGAGGAGTGATGTGGTTGTCACTAATGCTTTCTAATTAGTGAAGAACTGAGGGAAAGGATAGGAGAGAGAGAGAGAGAGAGAGAGAGAGAGAGAGAGAGAGAGAGAGAGAGAGAGAGGATGATAAAGGGAGTGTGTCTAAGAGAAAACAGTGTGAGAGAGAGGGAGAGAGAGAGAGAGAGAGAGAGAGAGAGAGAGAGAGAGGTAAGGGGAAAAGAAATTGAAGGAAAGAGAAGGACAAGATTTCATTGTCATTTATACAGACTAATTAGTAATGGCACGAGGAACAAAGAAGGAGAGATAGAGAGATGTCGAGAGAAGAGATTTATTTTTCACTAATACTAAGTCTTGCTAATTAGAAAAGAATCTAGGAAGAGAAGATAACAATGGGAAGTTAAAAGTAAAGAGCTGTACTGGAGACTTAATGATGTATTAAGGTGATTGGTGAATAGCTGTATGATAACTATTTAAGCTTTAAAAAAGATATAGAGATAGAGAGAGGGAGAGAGAGAGAGAGAGAGAGAGAGAGAAAGAGAAAGAGAGAGATATTTGACGAAGAACAAAAGAAACAAACTCACAAAAGCAGAGGTATAAAATCGAAAAATGAAATCCTGAGAGGGACCAAACGACTAACAGATCAGTTTGTTTAAAAAAAATAGAGAGAGTGAAAGATATATGTAGAGAGTGAAGGATACAGAAGGGCAGACAAGGCAAACAGAGAAACAGAGAAAGACATAGGGAGATATTGAAAGAGACAGAGGGAGGCATTGAGAATAGTGTAACATTATCCTGGTACCGACCCAACCATTTACAGGGAACGAAATAGTGTGTGGGATTTGAACCGTGGACCTTCTAAACTGGAGGCCTACGCTCTACCATTTGAGCTAGCTTACCCCCTCCCCCCTCCCTGAAAGCTTTGGAGATGGATGTACATTTTGAAAGATCGTGGTATGGAGAAATAGCAAAATCCTCTTAAATCAAACCCTTTAGAGTTTTAAAAAAGATATAGAGATAGAGAGAGGGAGAGAGAGAGAGAGAGAGAGAGAGAGAAAGAGAAAGAGAGAGATATTTGGCAAGGTCAATCTCTAAAAAGATGCTATTTTTATATAACTGATACAGTCAATACTTTTCCGACGCAAAAGGTCCAGGATCGAGTCCTGGCGATTTCGCTCCCTATTGGCTGGGTCGGTGTCAATTTAATGTGATCAGCTGAGACAGGACAAATCACTACGAAAGAAATAACATTCGATTGTGTACTGTGTACATACATATATAAACAAATTTTAACATATAAAAATAAGAGACTTAAGAGGACAATAAAGACACGTTAAAGGAAAAACAACAACAACAACAACAACAACAACAACAACAACAACAACAACAACAACAACAACAACAACAACTACAACAACAACAACAACAAAGACATAAGAATCGCCAAAACTAAAAGTAAACTTTCTCCACTAACTTCCCTATTTGACCCATTACTTTTGCTCTTGGACTTTCCCCATTATCCGCACCACTGCGCACCACTAGGCACTGATCACCTTCCTTTCACACGGTGCGAAGTTCCATCTTCTATCGTCTGATAAGCGCAAATAGCCATAGTATTTTGTACTATGAAAAGACTTCATTAAGTCACTTTAAATAGAATGGAAAAATACTTCATTAAGTTATTGTAAATAGAATGGTAAGGGAAAGGAAAACAAAAAGAAATACAGGTGTTGAAAAAAAAACGTTATGTTTTCACGGTTATGAAAAATTACTTATTGCTTGGATAGGAAGAAAATGGAGTTCTAAATTTTTTCACTGGACTAATACTATTTTGAAAAAAGTAATAATGTGTAGTGAGAAATCCCCATAGAAAACATTTGGGCGCAGCTCTCTCCCATCTTCCGCTCTCTCTCTTTTTTCCCAGTCTCTCTCTCCTCTCTTTCTCTTAAGGTCTCTCTCTTCCTCTCTCTCCCCCTCTCTCTCTCACTCTCTCTCTCTCTTTCACCCCCCCTCTCTCTTTCTCTATCTCTCTCCTCCCTTCTCTCTCCCTCTATCTCTGTCCATAGTTCCCCTTTCAGATCCCATACACAAGTAAAGGTATTTCTCATCACCCATTTGCTCCGTTAGTTTAGGATAGTATTTATAATACTGTCTTTTAAAGCTTCCAAAAATACAAGGGAGGGTCACTAAAATAGACAAAAACTTGCACAGGTAGCCAGAGTGAGAAAATAGCTAGTGTCGATTATTATTAGTAAACATATTGAGTCGAACTACGCGCGTTTTTTTTTCCACCAATTAATATAAAAGTTCCAATCTTTTAATTATTAAAAAAAATATCACAATTAGTGCCTTCTCATATAGAACAGTTTTGATGATTTTTTAGTCTAGTAACAAGAAAATACTGTCTTTTTAATTTTAACTTTGTCCTATCTATGGTAAACGTAAAAAAAATGATTTATCCATAGTGTGCACAAAATAGTATTACTTTGTTCATCGCGGTTAACTTGTCTTTTATTTTTTTAAAACTTGCTGTTAACTGCAGGCTGGTGCAAATTACGCTACATTTAAAATTATGTGCTTCGATTTAATTAGATTTCCCGTTTGACATTGTTTACGCGTGCGTTGCCATACTAGTATGTACCATGTTATTAATGTCCACCACCTGTTTGGCAGAACGGGCTTGGAATCCAGATCTACCTAAAAGAGTGAGAAGGTTAAGGATTTTTTGTAGAGAGAGAGGAGTGTTTGTACTTTTTATCGTGTTGTAACTTCTTGCCGTAGAAAGCGCTGTTATTTTGCTGTTGATTGGATTCATCACAGATATAGGTATTTAGATCTAGACGTTTTTGAGTTGAATTCTTAACCCTCAGAAACGAACTTTTAAAATAAGTTTAGATTATTGAGTTTAATAAAGTATTTCTAGTACTCATTATTATTTTTCTTTTTAATTTTGATAAGACAATGTGCCCGAGTCTACTTGAATTATACCCAACAAATTGACTTAAACAGCGAGGCGCTCTATCAAGTCGACGGTACACGCCGTTATGACAAGACATTAAGTGAGAGTCTTAGAGAGGGGAGGTGATACTTAATGGAGAGGTGATTCTTAGTGAAGAGGGGATATTTAGGCATTGAGTGCCAGTAAAGCGATCGCTAGTGGCTTGATTAGGCTTGGTAAATAGAGGTTAGTTAAGACTGAAGCCTGGAGACGCGTCACCGGGTGTCTGGGCTAGTCTGGTGATGGTGATGACAGATTGGGTAGGTATGGTCAGTGACTGATTAGAGGGGGAGGAGGGGGGGCAGGAGTGTTGGCGAGTGATGTAGATATAGAGAAACGAGGGGGTAAAGTAGACAGAGAGAGAGAGATAATGTCAATACAACGACGACGACGACGATGATGATGATGATGATGATGATGATGATGATGATGATGATGATGATGATGATGATGATGATGATGATGATGATGATGATGATGATGATGATGATGATGATGATGATGATGATGATGATGATGATGGTGATGATACTGATTATGAATATAATTATAAGAAGGAAAACCATTATTATACCAGCAAATTTGAAATATATATTGGTGTTAATTATTAAAAATGATGTGAAGTGAAGATGTCGACAATACTAATGATGATGAGGAGATAGAACACTCAGCATTTGTCTGATAATGATGATGATGATGATGATGATGATAACGTTGATGTTGGTGGTGACAATGATGGTACTGTCGTTAGCACTGAAGCGGAGCTAATGATGATGGTTTTTTACGCTAGTCGTATTGATTTTCACTCTAGGGATAGATAGATAGATAGATAGAGAGAGAGAGAGATAGAGAGAGAGAGAGAGAGAGAGAAGAGAGAGAGAGAGAGAGAGAGAGAGAGAGAGAGGTAGAGAGAGACATAGAGAGTGGTTAGACACTTCTGAATACACACATCACTTAGTCCTGATAGTGCTAGGAATTCAGCGTTAATACAAGTGGGGGTGGGGTGGGGGGGGGAGGAAGATCATTTTAACTTTTAACGGCATGTCAGCGAGAGAGAGGGAGAGAGAGAGAGAGAGAGAGAGAGAGATTAGGTTTTGTGACGGGAAAGATAGAGGATGAAGGTGAGGGGAGAGAGAGAAAGAGAGAGAGAGAGAGAGGAGAAAAAATAGAGAAAGAGGCTGTGTGAAAGAGTACATAACAATAATACAGAGTTTTAAGAAAG
>RQTK01000329.1:258058-263058 GCA_003991915.1 Elysia chlorotica
CCCTATATACTGCTGCTGTTGGACGTTAAACCAACCCAACCCCCAACCCCCATTTCGTAAATGCACATATTTTTCAATTACAAACCATCTCATCTATGCGGACGTCTTTTGATTTACCTGATGGTCGAGAGAAATAATGATTGCAAGGTAAGGTCTCTTCCCCCCAGGCACGGTCCAGGTCTAAATAAACATGGCTGCCCACTGGTCAGCTGATGTATGGCATCTGGGGTCTTGGTCTAAAACTGGCCGTTAATAGGGATGCTTTTTATCGTGCTCTTAACACCAGGGTTTGTCTGGCGAAGAATAATCTAGATCCCCATCAACATACGGTACATGGTATGTGTGTAATTTTAAAAAAAAGTACTGAAATAGTACTGAAAAAAAAAAAGAAAGAAAATGCATTGCTTGTTAGTTTTTTCTTTGTTATATTTCCCACAGAGAAGATGATAAAGACTACCAAAAACTATTTAGTGTACATCAAGCTTACAGTGTCTCCTTTGTTGTTATTGTTTTTATTTATTTCATCTCATTGTCTTCACAAATATCATCATCATAAACAAAGTCCATATCAATATATCTGGTTTTCTATGTGTAGTTAATATAGTATTAACCCTTTCTTTGTTGTTAGTTATATACCCCCATCAATATTTTAATACTTCATGTAACTCAAAATTGTTTTGCACTCTAAAATCCTTATCAAAAACTCCGAAACAAACCAAAATCATTTATTAAAGAAACTATTTAAATTACCATTGCATCACCAAATTTATTCTTCTATCTACGTCTATGGAAGCTCATTGAATGTATTTAATCTTACATTTCAGAATAACGTCTCTTGTAGGTATGTGATTATATGGATGATATCGTGGGAGAAGGGGGTTTGGTTTGGTTGGTTGGGTTTTAACGTCCAACAGCAGCACTATATAGGCTATATTATTTATTTGGTCATATTATACTGACACCGACCCAACCAGTAGAAATCACTAATATTAATAAAGTTATCTTATCTGATTGTATCTTATTAAAAACACTTTTTTGTAATCATTATAAGCAACTACTTTTTAAAATCATGAACAGTTTTTTGTGAAACATTTTAAGCAGTTGTGTTTTCTAAGTTTGGCAATGGCGATATTTAAGGTGCAATTAAACCTAAAGAGTATTGCCTTTTTGTATTGTTCATATACACACTAAAAATCATACAAATGACGTCTCACAGATGTTGGTAAAAATTGGTGCATAGTTAATTCAGATAAATCGTGCATTTCCATGTTATACTGGTAAAACCCCATAGAAGTAAAATTTTATACACAGGTTGTTTTATTTTTTCAAATATTGCCATTCAATTAAATTGCAACATTCCTAACCTTAGATGTGATGAAATAGTTTTTACCGCTTTATAATTTTTGTGATTTTGAATAATCAACTGACTGTTTGAGTAATTTGTTTCCTTGAAAACCTTAACGATTTACATTATGTATTGCTATTCTTTATTGAATTTTTAAAAATTAAAAAAAAAGATTTTTGTTATTATATTGGTCTTTTTTTTAAAAAGTCAAAACCCCTAATATGCTAAAAATAGAACAACACTTTCTTTTTCTTCCTTCTTTTTTTAGTGTTCAAGATTTAGCGTGAAAACTAAATGAAGAACATAAGAAAATAAATAACAAAACAAATAAAAGTTCAGGTTGTTTTTTGGCAGAAAAACTCCCAGAAAAATACCGAATGGACGTACATCTAGATCGTGTGTTGCTAGCTCATCGCATAATCATGTAACGGAGCGCACTGATTTCTGAAAGTAGTTCCCTGCTCGCGGCCAACCAATGATATGATTAAGTTTTCCGGGTAGACGCACTGAAGCGGGTCAAAGGTTAAAGCGATGGCGGGAGAGATAATAACATTTTCCTGGCACAGGAAGGGGCGTGTAACCAACTTGCCAGAAAGGCTGGGGGAAAGCTTTAGGCCAAGTGGAAATTCCCGGTTTCGGGAAATAAAATTAATCGGTGAAGTGAAATAGTTTTATATTGGAAAGTGGTGCGGACGGATATTGTTATAAATATAAGAGAAATAAAGCGATGCAATTTTATGATAAAAATAGAGTATATTAGATAGAGAGTAGGAAAAAAAACCTATCTAAAAACAAGGAAGACAGAGAGAGAGAGAGAGAGAGAGAGAGAGAGAGAGAGAGAGAGAGAGAGAGAGAGAGAGAGAGAGAGAGAATAGGATTCAATGACATACTGGCAGGCAAAGCAAATAATATTTACAGCTAAATGAGTAAAAGAATCTGCCGCACATAATATGTTTTATTAAAAAGAAGAGAAATAATAACATTGTATGATGTAACTAGAGTGTTATAGACATAAAGTCAGGGAAAAAATCTTCTCAAAAGCCAGATGCACAGACATGTTGTGAATTTAAAGTGGAAAATACAGGTGTTAGTAGTAAAATATTGAAGATTTACAAAGGTAAGAAATTTGGCATAAGCAAAGAGATATTTTTATGGAATAAAAAGAAAAAGAAATCCTATAATAGCAATATAGTACTTCCAGGAGGGAAAAGGAACAATAACCTCTAATACAGAGAGATAGACAGACATACATGTATGTTGAAAATTAGATTCTAGTATAGATGTGATATGTAGAGGAATATATATATAACATATCATGATTAGGGTTGGAGGTTGGGTTGGGTTGGTTTAACGTCCAACAGCAGCACTATATAGGCTATATTGTGGACGGACCCCAAGACGGACGTCTGGCAATTTTATGTGCTGCCACACACGAGACAGGGCAGAGATACCATTAATCCTGTCTCAGCCGATCACATTATACTGACACCGACCCAACCAATAGGGATTGCAACAGCCAGGATTCGAACTCGGGAAGCCAATGTTCTACCCCTGGACCACCGCGCCCCCCATATCATGATAAGGCCGACCGTCATCATTCCCCTATTTTATTAAACTATCTATCTATCTATCTATCTATCTATCTATCTATCTATCTATCTATCTATCTATCTATCTATCTATCTATCTATCTATCTATCTATCTATCTATCTATCTATCTATCTATCTATCTATCTATCTATCTATCTATCTATCTATCTATCTATCTATCTATCTATCTATCTATCTATCTATCTATCTATCTATCTATCGATTTCTCTATCTATCTATAATATAACAGGAATCTATAGCTTTATATTTTGCTATTACTGTTTTTATTTTGCTTTATTTTTTTGTGTTCAATTCTGTTTTGTTTTGTATTTTATTTGTAATTACTGCTGATATGTTATGGTAGTTGTTGTTGTTGTTGTTGTTGTTGTTTGGTTTTCGTTGATATAATTGTTGCTTTTATTTTTTATTTTTGTTGTTTAAATGTTCCTTCAAAACTGGTGAAGTTACTTTTATGTTTTGCTATGTTGCTGCAAAAAGTGCTTTATACATTGTGGTTGGTGATGTAGTTGCGAAACAATTTTTTTCTGATTTGTTATGTCAGCGTAGCTGATGCAAAAATTCGATGCTGCTTTACCAACCTTGGACAGTAGCTAGAATGACCAAAAGACAAGGACTGGTACTTTTTTTTCATCAGGGAACAACTTCCGGGGGTTTTGTTTACAGCGCGGAAGGGCCAAAGGTTTTCGGTCCGCGCATTAATCTGTCTAGCCTTGGACAAGGTAGGGCGTGAAGCACAGAAAAGGGGGGGGGTGAAGAGAGAGAAAGAGAGAGAGAGAGAGAAAGAGAGAGAGAGAGAGAGAGAGAGAGAGAAAGAGAGAGAGAGAGAAAGAGAGAGAATAAGAAGAAAAAAGATAGTGAAAGGAGGAATAAGTGAGAGAGAGAGAGAGAAAGAAAGAGAGTGAGAGAGAGAGGGGGGAAAAGAGAGAGAGGGGGAAAAAGAGGTATAGAAAAAAGTAAAAAAAAAGAGAGAAAGAGATAGATAGATAAACAGATAGAAAGATTGATAGAACAAGGGGTAGATAGATTGAGAGATATAGAGAAAGAGATAGACATAGAGAAATAAAGAGAGAGTGAGAGATATAGATAGATAAAGTGAGAGCGAGAAAGAGAGAGATATAGAAAGAAACAATTTGGAGAAGAAATCGGTATGAGGCATATATAACGAAAGGAAAATACAGTGAGAAAGTAGAAAATGTTATGAATAGTTTTAGATAGATAAAGAGACATTGATAGATGTAAAGATAGATAGATAGCAAAATATTATTATATTGTCCTACTTTAAAAGTGTGGACATTCCTTGAATAATTTGAACAGTCAGTCTCTTCGGGTGTTTGATAACTAGATAGATGGGTTATATAAATAGATAAATAGATAGATAGATAGATAGATAGATAGATAGATAGATAGATAGATAGATAGATAGATAGATAGATAGATCGATAGATAGATAGATAGAATACGGAGCTTTTGCGTCGGAACCCGATGTTCTACCCCAAGACGCAAGCGCACTCTCCCATCTTAAACTTCCCCAGAGCTCTATTTAAATCTTTGTTTTTTTATATAATTATTAGAAATATTTTTATGCTCCAACCCTAAGCCAAGGGTTTATCTCCGATTTAAAGATCTTAAGAATCTAATGTACACAAATAACGAGTTTAATCGGCTTTGATCAAAACACAGAAAATATTCTAAACGGAAAATCGTCAACCAGTTGTAAAGTGGTCTATCTTAGATCTAAAATGCTATACACTTTTTTGGTATTTTGGAAATCGGTTAGGCTGTTTTACCATTTAGGTGACATAAGCTTCCAATAGAGCGAGTTCTCATTGGTATTACAAAATCGGGGGGCGCGGTGGCCCAGGTGTGGAACATCGGCTTCTGACGCAGAAGGTACCGAGTTCGAATCCTGGCGGTTGCGTTCCCTACTGGTTGGGTCGGTGTCAGTATAATGTGAACGGCTATTATTATAGATTAATATTACTTTTTCTGAACTATAGGGGGCGCGGTGGTCCTGGGGTAGAACATCGGCTTCCGACGCAAACG
>RQTK01000329.1:268058-274408 GCA_003991915.1 Elysia chlorotica
GAGAGAGATAAAGAGAACGAGAGAGACAAAAACAAGAGAAAGAGAGATAGAGAGAGGAAGAAAGAGAGAGAAAGATAAAGAGAGAAAGAAAGATAGAGAGACATTTTATTCTTTCCTTCATTAAGCAAAAAAATTTTCCGAATATGAATCTTCAAAAAATTCTCGTTAGGTAAACTACATTAAAGATTACT
Source organism: Elysia chlorotica (assembly GCA_003991915.1). NCBI lineage: Eukaryota > Metazoa > Mollusca > Gastropoda > Plakobranchidae > Elysia > Elysia chlorotica. Next base: position 268,250 of record RQTK01000329.1, read on the forward strand.
AAAACATAAAAGAATGTTTAAGCTAAAAACAAGTAGTCAAATAAATTGGTCTAAGCTTTTAGTCTGATTAAAATTAATCGTGATCATTTGGTTCTGTGCAATATTAAAAATCCACATAGATTTTTTTCAATGGGTTTTTTCCTTTTTTGTTTTGTTTTGCTACATCCAACATCATAGATATTGCCTTTGTTATGGCCATATGATGACGTCAAAGGATACATATTAATTTTAAGTAATTACACTAATAAGGCCTATTATGAAATAATGTTTTACTTACAATCACAATTTTTATTATAGCGGTCTAGGATAATACATAAACAAAAATGAGTAGCATTGTTGATCTTGATTTTGTTTTGTTTTTGATTTTTTTTACATTCAAAATCATCAATTAGACTTTATTGCGGGTCGGATTTGGTTGGGTTGGTTTAACGTCCAACAGCAACACTAATTAGGACGGGCACCAAGACGGACGTCTGACAATTTTATGTGCTGCCACACACGAGACAGGGCGGGGATACCATAGAGATATAAAGAAAACGAAAGAGAAAAACAAGAGAAAGAGAGATAGAGAGAGGAAGAAAAGAGAGAGATAAAGAGAAAGAGAGAAAGAAAGATAGAGAGACAATTTATTCTTTCCTTCATTAAACAAAACAATTTTCAGAATATGAATCTTCAAGAAATCCACGTTATGTAAACTACATTAAAGATTACTAAAAATAAAAGGATTTTATTATCTATAGACAAGTAGTCAAATAAATTGGTCTAAGCTTTTAGCCTGATTAAAATTAATCGTGATCATTTGGGTCTGCGCAATGTTAAAAAATCTACATAGATTTTTCAATGGGTTTTTTCCTTTTTTTGTGTGCTACATTCAACATCATAGATATTGCTTTGTTTTGGCCATGCGATGACGTCAAAGGTTACATATTAACTTTAAGTAATTACAATAATACGGCCTATTATAAAATAATGTTTTACTTACAATCATCATTTTTATTATAGCGGTCTAGGAACATAAACAAAAATTGTTAATCTGGTTTTTGTTTTGTTTTGGATTTTTTTTACATTCAAAATCATCAGTTAGACTTTATTGCGGGTTGGGTTGGGTTGGGTTGGTTTAACGTCCAACAGCAACTCTAATTAGGCTATATTGTGGACGGGCCCCAAGACGGACGTCTGACAATTTTGACACCGACCCATCAAGTCGAGACAGATCAGATACCATGACTCCTGTCTCAGCCGGTCACATTATACTGACACCGACCCAACCAGTAGGGAACGCAACAGCCAGGATTCGAACTAGGGACCTTTTGCGTCGGAAGCCGATGTTCTACCCTGGGCCACCGCGCCCCGCTATAGTTTGTTTTGGATTTTTTTACATTCAAAATCATCAGTCAGACTTTATTGCGGTCAAGTTACTTGCTTAAAGTCTACCTGAGGTTACACAGAGATTAAAGTCAGACTTAAGTCTTGAGACCCGTCCACGGTATGTCCTTGCTAGTGACGTTGGACCCCAAGGTACCCAGTGACATACTCATTAACTAAATTTAATTATCTCCAAATTATTTTGTGCTTTCTTCGGGCTATATCTGACTTCTATCTGTTTGGGTTTCGATTTGTTTCGGGTTTTTTAAAAATAATATTTAAGTTTCTTATTTCGCCTCTCTCACTGCCTAAATGTCCGTCTGTTTGTCTATCTTACTCTTTGTCACTCTCTGTTACTTTATCTCTATCACTACTTATTTTACACACACACTCTCTCTCTCTCTCTCTCTCTCTCTCTCTCTCTCTCTCTCTCTCTCTCTCTCTCTCTTCTCTCTCTCTCTCTCTCTCTCTTTCTCTCTCTCTCAGTGGCATTGTTTTTCTGTTTAACTGTCTGGCTGGCGGGCTGTATCTCTCTTTCTCTCACTCTCTCTCTCTTTCTCTCTCTCTCTCCCCCTCTCTCTCTCTCTCTCTCTCTGCCCCTTACTCCTCCCCTAATACACCAAGTATCCTATTTCACAAAATGTATAGTTTGTGGCGGATGACAAATGTTGTGTGTTTATCTCATAAAACATTCATTGATAGGGTAGCCCGCGGAAATAAACGAAACCAATCTACCGTAATACTACACCTAGAGTGCAAAGATTGAGAGAGAGAGAGAGAGAGAGAGAGAGAGAGAGAGAGAGAGACAGACAGAGACAGACAGACAGACAGACAGTGATCGAGATAAAAAATATTGAAAAAAACTGTGTAAGTGTAAGAGAGAGAAAGAGAGAGAGAGAGAGAGAGAGAGAGAGAGAGAGAGAAAGAGAGAGAGAGAGAGAGAGAGTAAGGGTGCGACAAGGAATAAAAGAGACACTTTGAACGACTTTCATTCTGTATATTCATACATAATTATTAGCTTCCATTAGTCATTTCTAATAAGGTCTTTGCGAATATAGAGAGGCCAACTGAGACAGGAGTCATGGTACACCCGTACTGTCTCTGTGTGGTAACACGTAAAATTGTCAGACGTTAGTCTCGAGACCCATTCACCATATAGAATCACTGCTAGCAAATCACTTTTTAAATGAGTCATCATGGCGTTTTGTCGCTTGTGGTAGCACGTAAAATTGTCAGACGTTAGTCTCGGGACCCGTCCACCATATAGCATCGCTGCTAATGTTGGACTGGAAAAACAACAACAAATAAATCACTTATTCATTGAGTAATCATGGTGTCTGTCGCTCGGAGTGCATATATAGGGGGGAGGGGTGGAAGGGGGGAAGAGGATACATCAAAATCAGGTTACTCGTGAGAGAATAATTATAATAGTATGAGTGGGATAAGAGATGATCCAGGGAGACAAAGAGAGAGGTAGAGAGGTAGAGAGAGAGAAGGAAGGAAAGAATAAAACATAGATGACAATACATTAATTCCATGAAAGAGAAAATTTGAAATGGGACAGAGGAATAGAGGCTAATAAAAAGTGCGCAGTAGAGACCGAGAGAGAAACACGTAGATAATGAGAATGAGAGAGAGAGAGAGAGAGAGAGAGAGAGAGAGAGAGAGAGAGAGAGAGAGAAGGTGTGAAATTAGGTTAAGAGAAGCAAAAATTCATTACCTGATTATGTTGACCCCAATATGAGAGTCTCTAGCTTTTACTTATGTATGTTTGCACTTTTTTGACCTTATATATTTTATATCCTGAACCATAATACTCGAGATATGTTAGTTTTTAGTCGATTTGGTTGAACGTTCAATGTCAGCACTATATAGGCTATATTGTGGACGGACCCCAAGACTGACAAGTGTATGTTCTGCCACACACGAGATTAGGCGGGGATACCATGACTTTTTCTCTCAGCCGATCACATTAAACTGAAATCGACCCAGCTAGTTACAGGGGAGAAATCGGACAAATCCCACCCCTCCGTTCCACACAACTAAGAGGTACCCTATCTCCTGTAACTTTTTTTTTTTACAGTCATTTAAGTATTTTGGATACGACTTTGGTAATTATGCTGGTATTTTAGAATATGAAAAATTGTTTAAATAATATCCTCAAACCAAATATATTTTTCCTTCATGAGAAAAGGAAATTTCCGAAACCCGTACAATGAATTTAACCTGCCTTTAAAGAGTAGTGTATAATTATCTACAGATAAGTTGTTAATTTTTCTGAAAAAAAAATCCTCAAACCAAATGGTTTTCTCTTTATAAGTAAAAAAAGGGAAATTCCCGATACCATCGTTCCACTTTCCTTTTCTTGTTTGAACAGAGTAATCTACCCTTGTCTCCCCCATCTGTTCTAGTTCATGTCAATGCCGACGCCTGAGGAACCGGAAGCTATCCTTCCCGCCATTATTACGTGTCAGCTGTTCAAATAAAACGGTAATAAAGTATGTCCATGGTAAACTCTGACCCTGTTAGCGATTACTTCCCTTAGACTGACAGCTGTAGAGTGCTGGGCCCTGACTTTTAAATATTAGTTCTCAGAGCGAGTGTCAGTAAAGTTTCACAGGTAGTTTAGGATGGTATTTCCATAATATTTCTGTACGAAAAAAATCTAGTTTCCTATGCTAAACTTTTAACATAACATCAATAAAATCACAATGACGTGTTCTTGGTTTTTTTTCAAATCGCTATTAGGCTGTAACTTATTAAATCCTTACGATAATTTTGTGTTTAATATACAGTAATATAAAGAAATTTCCTGTCTATAAAAGTCTAAAACTGCCTCATTTACCGTATTCATAGTGTACGAGAATGTGTAGACTCTGTAATGTCGTCTATGTTCCAATACAAAAACCCATAGTGTAGAATAACCTAGATACGCTATCTTGAAAGATGCCCAGTTACTTTTTTTTACATCGCAATAAATTCTCTGATTTTATCATCAACCAAACCAAGGCAAGTGTGTGTGTGTGTTTTATAATACAATTTGAATGTTAGATGGCACAGTTATTAAAGTTCCGTTGCTTGTCTTATAACAATGTTAAACCTAGAAGTCTTAAATTGATTCGATTTTTAGGTCCGTCATCTACAAACGACGATAGATAGTGTGTAAGTGAGTGAGTGAATTGGTGAGTGAGGGTGTAAGTGTGTGAGCGAGTGAATAAATACGTGAGTGAGTGAGTGAATGAGCTAGTGAGTGAGTGAGTGAGTGAGCAAGTGAGATAGTGAGTGAGAGAGTGTGTTAGTTAGTTAGTTAGTTAGTTAGTTAGTTGGTTAGTTAGTTAGTTAGTGAGCCAGTGTGTGAGTGAGTGTGTTAGTTAGTGAGTGATTGAGTGAATGAGTTGGTGGGAGATACTAGAAAGTAAAACGAAACTAGATCTAGCTTGAGAAAACTAGAAATAAAAATCCATCCCTTTAGACTTAATCTCACAGCTCATACATCATATTAAAAATTGTTCTTTTTTTACGAGAGTTAAAATAATTTCATAGTAGAGCGGATACGAGAAAACTATCACAACCTACTGGAAACTTGCAAAAGGCTCTCGTTTGTGTATGCATCAATGCAAAAATTCCTACGCATTAGAAACGTCCACGCATCCAGAAAGATGCATGCAATAAAGTGAAATCAAGTAAGATCGGTCCCGCAATTGAGCAAATTGAATAATATTTTATGGCTGCATTTGCGAATATATTAATAAACAAATATATTTAGTAGCAAAACGAATTAAGTATAAAATCTTTAGGTAGTTTGGTTAATGTGAGTAAATGGTGCATTGGTTTCGAGAGTTTAAAAACAGCTTCTCAAATCGTGCAACTTTTTTCAAGTTTTTCGCTTCTACTTGCCCAGAATACAAAAATCTCTACGTCATTGCAAAAGTGCACAAAATGCGGAAAGATGTAAAAAGATGCACAAAAAAAATCCCATACACATAAATAAACAGTACTATCACACCAGAGAGAGAGAGAGAGAGAGAGAGAGAGAGAGCAAGAGAGAGAGAGAGAGAGATAGAGAGAGAGAGAGAGAGAGAGAAGGGGAGAGAGGGAGACTCTATCTCTCAGCCACTGATTTCGTTAGTACCTATGCTACGCTGTTAGTAGTGCTTCACCAAGTTATTCAGTCGAGAAAACGTAGGTAACGTACTTCAAAGATGTGCCCACAATATTATGAAAACTTTCCCCTTAACTCCCTTTCTCTCTCTCTCTCTCTCTCTCTCTCTCTCTCTCTCTCACACACACAGATACTGACTTCTTTAGTATGCTGTTAACGTACTTCAAAGATGTACCCACTATATTGTGAAAACTTTACCGCAAAGGCAAACGTACATACCGTACTTCAAAAGGTTCCAGACAATAATTATTCCTATCCCGTCATGCGGAAATCTTGCACAAACCAATACCAGCTTCTCATACCTTTACCTCCTTCTGTACCTGATATCGCTACCAACCTTTCCTTCTCTTACTTATACGTATATCTCAATCTTTGTTCTTGTTACTGTTTGACTGTCTGGCTTGCTTACAATATAGTCGTTGCAGCGCTGACGTGCCGTAAAAATAAACTCAATCACTGGATTGCTGTCGATATATATATATATATATATAGACATACATGTGTGTGTATGTCCGTCTATCTCTCTCTAATACTCGCTTTTTAGCATGTTTCTCGCTAGATAAATGGCTGTGGGATTCGAACCCTGGACCTCCAGATCTAGAGGCCAACGCTTTACCACATGGACTAGTCTC
>RQTK01000329.1:276546-287658 GCA_003991915.1 Elysia chlorotica
GGAAGAAAGAGAGAGAGAGAGAGAGAGAGAGAGAGAGAGAGAGAGAGAGAGAGAGAGAGAGAGAGAGAGAGAGAAATAGGTATCATGTGAAAGAAAGAGAGAAAGAGAGAGAGAGGAGGAAAAATAAATATCATGTGGAAGAAAGACAAAAAGAAAAAAAAAACTCATAATGGGTTATATCTTTACGACTCGTTGTAAATATCCTTATCCGCATTTTTTACAATTCTTCGGAAACCTCCTTGTTCGCATAACTATTCTTACGCCGTGTCATAACCTACCCCAACGTTGTACTTGCGGTCATTAAACCTACATCCTTCATAAATACCCCTAGCTGTTAGACGGAACAAAGGGGGCGCGGTGGCCCTGGGGTAGAACAACGGCTTCCGACGCAAAAGGTCCGGGTTCGAGTCCTGGCAATTAAGCTTAATATTGGTTGGGTCGGTGTCAGTTTAATGTGACCAACTGAGACAGGAGTCATGGTATAGCCGCCCTGTCTCGTGTGTGGCAGCACATAAAATTATCAGACATCAATCTTGGGGCCCGTCACAGTATAGTCTATATATTGCCAATGTTGGGCGTTAAAACCAACTCAACATCATCAACATTACACGGAACAAATTTGAAAATATCAGCTAGCATAACCACTTAGATTTTGTACTATGGAGTTTGAAATACCCGTCACCCTTTCATGATTAAACATTTCAAACATCCTGTTTTATTTCTCTTACTCATCTGTTTACTGGTTGGGTCGGTGTCAGTTTAATGTGACCGGCTGAGACAGGAGTCATGGTATCCCCGCCCTGTCTTCTGTGTGGCAGCACATAAAATTGTCAGACGTCTGTCTTGGGGTCCGTCCACAATATAGCCTATAGCCTATATAGTGCTGATGTTGGGTGGAACAAATTTGAAAATCACCTAACATAACCACCTAGATTTTGTACTATGGAGTTTGAAATACCCGTAACCCTTTCATGAAAAAACATTTCAAACATCCCATTTTGATTTCTCTTTCTCATCTGTGTACTCTATGAGTCCGACAAGCTGTCTGGAAGTGTTTGGGCTACATGCACTCGTCGGCCGTACGGCCACGTATTTGCATGTCGTGAGTCCTAACGACTATTTGCACGGCTATGAGTGATGGTATACTAGGCGCTGTGTTATGGGGGCTCGATGAATGTGTGAATAGAGAGAGAAAGAGAGCGAGAGAGCGAGAGAGAGAGAGAGAGAGAGAGAGAGAGAGATAGACAGAGAGAGATAGAGGGAGAGAGAGCAAGAGAGAGAGAAAGAGAGACAGGGAGACAGAGAGACAGAGTGAGATGTCCGAACTGAAGGGAGGTAGAGACAGAGAGACAGAGAAACAGAAACAGAATGGGAGAAAGAAAGAGAATGAAATAAGAGGGTGAGAAAGACAAAGATAAAGAGAGAAAGAGAGAGAGAGAGAGAGAGTGAGATGTAGAAAATGAGGAAGAATGGGAGCTAGAAAAAGAGCGACAGAAACAGAATGGGAGAGGAGAGAATGAAAGTAAAAAAATAGGAAGACATTGTGAAAGAATGAGAGAGAGAGAATGAGAGAATAAGAAGATAAAGAGAGAGAAAGAGAAAAAAAATCATACCAGTACGGTGCAGTATTTAAGGAGTTCAAGATTAATCAGCATCTACAATAACCAAAATGAAGACAAAAAAAAAACATTAAAAAAATTATTCCTATAAGACCAAATTACGTGATCGGTTATCTTCGTACTCATCGCAAAACCTTCACTGTCCTAACTAGAACCTTAACTGTACACTGTCTAATTGTATCGGGTTGAGTTGGGTTGGTTTAATGTCCAACATCAGCACTATATAGGCTATATTGTGGACGGGCCTAAATGTATTGGACCTTCTCTCTATCTTAACTGTACACTGTCTAAATGTATTGGACCTTCTCTCTATCTCACTTATGGGTTTTACCAACACTAATGAACAATGCTTTTAGCTGGAAAGTAATCTCTGTTTTTGTTCCTTTTCGTTCCTTTTTGGTCTTTGTCGATTGAATAAACTGCATTGGCAGATGCATCTAGCTAAGGAAAAAGTCATTAGTATATCTTCCGTTCTTGCTTTTCTCTCTCCTTAATTATTCTCTCTTTCTCACAGTATCTCGTTTCTCTAAGTCTATCTCTCTCTCTCTCTCTCTCTCTCTCTCTCTCTCTCTCTCTCTCTGTGTCTCTCTTTCTCTTCTTTTTCTCTCTCTCTCTCTCTCTCTCTCTCTCTCTCTCTCTTTATTCCATGTGGCTCGCTCGCTGAATATTTCTATCTCTTTCTTCTCGTCTATTGCTAGGTCTTCCCAAGTTATTTATCTGTTGTCTGTCTGTATGTCTGGCTCTCTTTCTTTATTGCTCTCTCTCTCTCTCTCCCTCTCTCTCTTTTTTTTCTCTGTCTTTTTCTACCTTCTCTAGTTTTAGGTCTCCCTTGATATCTTTTTTTCCATTTTTCTCCCACTCCCTAACTCGTTCTTTCTCTCTATCTCTCTTGCTAATTAATATTTTTGTTCTGTTTGCCATTCCCTATGCCTGTCTCAGTTAATGTCAACGTCTCTCGTTCCTTCTCTCTCTCAACCTCTCTCTCTCTCTCCTCTCTCTCTCTCTCTGTTTCTCTCTCACTCTCACTCTCACTCTCTCTCCTCTTACTCTAAAACTGTTTCATTAAAACAAAAGTAATTATCTTTAGGAGTGCAGCCGCAGTAAAATGGAAACGTATTTTACATAACGCTTAATATAAAACAACTGTAATCGTGCAACCTTATTCAACAACTACAATTGTAATCTCTATACATACATGTAATCTTTTTTTTTATGTAGCAATAAAATTGCGAACGTTTTTACGCTAGGCTTGCTGGAACAATACTAAAAAATGACGTTATAATTTTGAAGAAAATAACAAAAAATTCTAATTATGAAAAGACGCGTTCATGAAAATCACTTTGAAACAGTTAAAACTTGTTTAACAATAACATTTATTTACCCATTTATACATATCTTCAATAATTAATTGACGAAAGTAATAAACAAACAAAACAAGAAAATTATATATAATACAGTTTCCAGTAAGGCTGGGAAATTGCTGGTAAACGATATAAAAAAGTAAGATTTATAAAATGAATTAAAAAAAAACCTCACCGACAGAAACACCAGTCTCAAATTGTTTGAAGATAATTTCTCTACTGGATTTTAACCGAGAGAACGTCACATTGGACAAACAAGGAGCTTTCGTTAGTTTCGTTTCATTTGAGTTTCTTCTTTTACTTTCTTCATTCGTTTTAAGTGACTGTGGATCTGTTGATTTGTATCAGAGAAGATTTTCTTTTCTTCCTCTCTCTTTATCTCTCTGTCTCTCTGTCTTTGTCTGTCTCTTTGTCTATTTCTCTGTCTCAGTCTCTTTGTCTGTCTCTCTGTCTCTTTCTTTCTCTCTCTCACACTCTCTCTCTTACTCACTCACTCTCTCTCTCTTTCTCTCTTTCTCTCTCTCTCTTTCTCTCTCTCCCTCCCTCTCTCTCTCTCTCTCTCTCTCTCTCTCTCTCTCTCTCTCTCTCTTTCTCTCGCTTTTGTAAAAGTGACTGTAGATCTAATGATTTCTCTAAATGATTCTCTTACTTAATTTTTGCAAAGGTGTTAGTGTATCTGTCGATTTTTATAATGAACTCTTGTCTTTATGCATTTTTTTAAATTTTTTAAAAAATAAAAGTGAATGTGGATTTAGTGATTTGTATTGAGTACATTTAGGGTGACATATACAATGTTATTGTAGTTTTAAATATGTTTTAAAAAGTCTTATTCCTATAGCTATCTTAACCCTATGATGCACACCAAGTCACCTTCGACCTCCAGAGTCAAGTTGAGTTGGTTTAGCGTCCAACACCAGCACTATATAATTATGCTACACGCCTAGATCTAGTTATTATAAAAGACGATCCGGAAATCTAAAGGCGAACTATTTTGTTTTTAATTATAATAAATGTATGAACAAATAAATCAATAAAAAAGGACCAGGTAAACAAAGTATTTAGTAAGATGTAGCTTCTGTGGAAATTTCATAATTATAGGTTGAGCCGTCTCCGAACCTTTCGAGAAGAACCCCTGGATAAGACTAATATATATATATACCATGACTCCTGTCTCAGCCGGTCACATTAAACTGACACCGACCCAATCAACAGGGGGCGAAATCGCCAGGGCTCGAACTTGGACCTTTTGTGTCGGAAGCTGATGAATAACCACAATTATTCTTTTTCATCTTGCAAAACATGTTTATATTCATCTTTTCTATTTGAATATCTAAAGATTAATGTTTTAAAATTTAAGGAAACATGTTTTATAGGAGTTTGAAATTCTATTGGTATAGGCCCGTTTTCTATTCATCAAGGTGTCCTATAAATTATTAGAATAGATAGTGAAAACAATAGTAGAGAAGATGAAACATTTAACGTTGACATCGCAAGATAAGGTGTATGTACTTGTTCCGTGCCTGTATTTAAAAAGCACAGTACATCGAATCCAATTATGTACCGGTACCTTTAAAGCTGTAACTACGACCCAACAAACCTATCGATTTTTGTTCGGCTGAAAAGCCGTGTTTACTTTTTAGGAAGCGGCAGGAACCACCAGATTTTTTTTAATGAATGGTGCATCCTGGGATAGGGAAAAAGTTCCGGATCGGCTGAAAAGCCGTGTTTACTTTTTAGGAAGCGGCAGGAACCACCAGATTTTTTTAATGAATGGTGCATCCTGGGATAGGGAAAAAGTTCCGGTAGTTTGTGTCAATACGCGCGCAGGCGGTGCTTCGGTCTAACAGTGGCGGATGTGTACAAATTGAGAGGCAGATGTTGTTATAGGGGGGAAGGGGGCGGGGGGTGGGAGTTCTTTGTCCTTATCTATATGGGCTGCAGGAATAGGTTCAACAGAATTGCTTTTTATTTAAACATGAAAGCAGTGGGGTTGTTTACTTTGTATTTCATACTTTGTTTCTGATCGCTATTTGCGTATAATGATAATAATCCTGATTAGGTTGTGAATTTTGTGTTTGTAAAGAAATAATTTTTTGGCTTTCCCGTTTTTTTTTTGGTAGCTGCTCTAATGAAAGACTTGTAAAACGATTCACCACATGTTTGTATGCTTGAAACTTAATATTAGGATTTACCCCTACTAAAATCACTAAGTTCTTTTTTAAATTGGTTTTAATATTCTTACTGTTAATATTAAACACACACTGTCTATGAAATTTGTTTCATTTTATGAAGAGATTTTTATTTTAATAAAGAAAGTTCAATAATGCCGAACCTTTTCTATGATTGTTGGGAAAAACCGTGTTGAGTTCTTTGTCAATCATTTCAAATTGGTAACTTCTTTGTCATTATTATTACATTTTTACTATGGTCGATATAAGCCGAAATTTCATTACATTCTACCTGTTTTTGAAACAAAATTGTTCCATTGTTTATTATTTCATAAGAATAAACATATTTCGAAAGTGTTGTTTGTGCGAAATAAATTATTGTTTTTTATTATTTATAACATGTCAAATATTTGAAGTTTTTCTTTTTTTTTTAGAAATGAGGAAGATCAGTATAATGAGAGAGAAAATCGTTAATAACAAGTATTTACGTTGAATTAACTTTTTTCTGTCTTTTTCCATTATCTAACTCAAAGCATTTAGAGCATTATTGCATTTAAAGAAAAATGACACTTTGGTTAAAAAGAAAAAAAACATTCTCATTAATCATAATTGACAATCTCGCGTTGGAACTCGCTGCGTAATCGTATTCTCTTCTTATTCCGCTGAAACAAGTAGTTCGTTAAAAATCAATACGCTACATTTTGTCACTCTAGTTGTAGAATGTCCTATAGCACTGTTCAAATGCTAAATAATTTATAGTGTTTTATAAATGACATAGGACACTTATTAACCGCGTTGACGATTTATTGACTAATGAAGCGACGTCGTTTTGGTTGGGTCGGTGTCAGTTCAATGTGACATGCTGAGACAGAAGTCATGGTATCCCCGCCCTGTCTCGTGTGTGGCAGCACATACAATTGTCAGACGTGCCTCTTGGGGCCCGTACACAATATAGCCTACATAGTGCTGATGTTGGACGTTAAAACCAACTGAACTAAAAGCGACGTCTTTTTGAATACACGATTCGATTAAGCTTTTTGTTTTAATTAGTTACGCTAATCGTGTATAAGTTGTCTTTTCCGATTTTTTTCTCTGTATTGCTATGTAGTTTGAGAGTCTATGCTTCTGAAAGCAACTTGAAGTGATTGTATAACTAGTGTACCATCATTTACTTGAACAATTATATAGGGTAGAATGCACAAACATGACGTAGCTTACGTCTTGGATATGCTTCTGAAAGCAACTTGAAAAGTGATTGTATAATTAGTAAACCATTATTTACTTGAAACAATCTATGGGGTAGAATGCACAAACATGGCGTTGCTTACGTCTCGTAGTAAACGTTCTATGCTTATGAAAGCAACTTGAAAAGTGATTGTATAATTAGTATACCACTATTAACTGAAAATAATCTATGGGGTAGAATGCACAAACATGACGTAGCTTACGTCTCGTAGTATACCTTCTTATTCTTATGATTATTGTTACGACGAGACGTAAGCTAAGTCTTGTTTGTGCATTCTACCCTAGGTCTTGTGTTTTATTTTAACTGGTTGACGTTGGTAAAATTTTTGCTTAAGGAATTTAAGGCGTCCACAGACAAATTACAAGAGTGAACAAGGTTATTGATTTAAAAACGTTGGGGGTTTTTTGTTTTGTTTTCCGTCATTTAAGTCCTAACAACCATTCAGACCCAATCACAATACTTTTCCTGTTTTCACTGTCAGAAATCTGTTGTATCTGATTAAAATATTATTTATAAAGAATTTTCAATTAAAATTGCTTCTTCTTTCTATATCCTATTAAGTTTCACGTTCGACAGTTTATAGACATTTTCTCTGTAGTTAAATTAAAATAAATACGTACGGTATTTTTTTTTCTTTTTTTGCTACACCTAAAAAATCGTTCTGCGACAAGTTGTCTGCAGAAAATTGTCACAATAACATAATTAATCGTCACTTAAGTTAAATGGGTATTTTTTATTTCATTTCTAAAGAGGTAGATTTTTTTAGAAAGAAGACAGGGCGTTATAAAACAAAGGTGGCGAAATGTTTATCTTTGGAGCTATCATGAGCTAAATTTTAAAACATTTTTAGCCTATTTATTTTGAGTTTTTTTTTCTGAGCTATTTTCCCTTAATCGCTTTATTGGAGTAAGAGTAACATAACTCAACGCTTATAGCTTTTACTCCATTTAATCAATAATATTTTTTTTGGACAATGAAGTAAACCATAAATCAAAACTATTAGTAAAATCATCAAAATTCTGGCATTTCCACAATGGGTTTCTCCGATCAATGTTTACGCTACAATAACTATTTCAAAATCCAATGCGCAAAAAAATGGTAATCAAAATTGCTCTATGCATAAGAATTTTCGCAAAAAAACAAAACAAAACAAAAAAAACAACAACAATAAAAAACATGACGCGTTTACCTTTTAGAAAACGTCAGCAATGCCCAGATTTTTAAAAAGCATTAGAGATATGTCTAAACAGAAGCAACTGGTGGATTTCATAGGTTGTACTAATACGCGCCAAGACGTGATTAGGCAATCCTATTGTGGGTTTAGACAACATTGACAGTAACATTAATTTCTATTAGGGACTTCTTTTCTATGATCAAATAATTATTAGTTGAGCTGCAGTGATGATAATTATCATATCAATGATTATACAAGTTGGGTGAATGTACAAAAGGCGTGGACTTGTTAAAGCTTATTTACTTTGGAAATGAAATATATCAAGCTTAACATATGAATGGAATTTTATTCATTTTCAGCTTTTGGCAAAGATAATAACGTTTTCGAATTTAAATGATTATTTACTCGTGTAAAACGTGTTGAGTGGTTTGATGGTCTCTAAGTTGTCATTTGTTTAAAGAGTTGATTGTTTTCCTTTCAGATATACAGCTAAAAAAAAATTCCAGTATATCATGTTTGATTCATTTATGCAGGCTAGATGTTTTTCTTAACTAATGTGAGGGGGCGCGGTGGTCCAGGGGTTGAACATCTGCTTCCAACCCAAAAGATCCCGAATTCGAATCCTGGCTATTCCGTTCCCTACTGTTTGGGTCGGTGTCAGTATAATGTGACCGACTGAGACTGGAGTCATGGTATCCCCGCCCTGTCTCGTGTGTGGCAGCACATAAAAATTGTCAGACGTCCGTCTGAGGGCCCGTCCACAATATAGCCTATATAGTGCTGCTGTTGGACGTTAAACCAACCCAACCCAACCCTTAACTAAAGTCTTAACGCTAACTAAAATTATGAAGAAAAAAAGACAGAAATACGCACAATTTGGCAGCATCTGAAGGAAACGATGAAAAATAACACAGCTTTAACCATAGTGAAATAAGGACCAAATAATGAGATAGTGTGCTGGAATTTCCATCACAATCCTGTAATTATTTTATCTCAGCCTTTGTTGACATAGTCAATGGGAAAACCCCATTGTTGTTCGGGAAGCGGATGTAATATGCAGAACACGCGCATGCGCTAATAATATGGAAGCCAAGCGGAACTCTGGGTGCCATTGAATTGTGGGTAATAGCAGGGGGGTACTGGGACGAGAATAGCCCGGAAAAGGGGGGGGGTGACAATAAAAAGGGAGGGGGGAGGATCTAGTTTGTACAGAAAGGAAGGAAAACATCCAAATGAAGATAGAGGGAGTGCATTTGTGTAGATTTGAGATGGTAGGTTAATTCTAGATCAATGATTTGCGACAATGAGAGAAAGAGGAAGAGAGAGAGAGAGAGAGAGAGAGAGAGAGAGAGAGAGAGAGAGAGAGAGAGAGAGAGATAGAGATTAAAAAAGGGGGGGGTAGATCGGTTATAAAAAGTACTGATTTATAAATTATCTAGAATACACAATCAGAACATAAAATGCACACTGAAATAACATTTATTTCACATTTCACATATAAAATGAACATATTTTTCAAGGCGAAATGGAAGGTTAAGAGAGTATGGTTACCCCCTTTCACAATACAGGAACGTAGTTAAGACGAACAAAACCACTGCATGTGACTTACCTCTACAAAAATATTGAGGGCATAGAGCTGAGTTGAGTTGAGTTGAGTTGAGTTGAGTTGAGCTGAGTTGAGCTGAGCTGAGTTGAGTTGAGTTGAGTTGAGCTGTTGATTTGAGTTGAGCTGAGCTGAGTTGAGTTGAGTAGAGTAGAGTAGAGTAGAGTAGATTAGAGTAGAGTAGAGTTCAGTTGAGTTGAGTTGACTTGAGTTGAGTTTAGTAGAGTAGAATGAGTAGAGTTAAGTTGAGTTGAGTTGAGTTGAGTTGAGTTGAGTTGGGTTGAGCTGAGTTGAGTTGAGTTGAGTTCAATATAGTTGAGTTAAGTTGAGTTGAGTTGAGTTGAGTTGAGTTGAGTTGAGTTGAGTTGAGTAGAGTTGAATTGAGTTGAGTTGCTGTTGAGCTGAGTAGAGTTGAGTAGAGTTGAGTAGAGTTGAATTGAGCTGAGTTGAGTTGAGTTGAGTTGAGTTGAGTTTAGGTAAATTGAGTTGAGTTGAGTTGAGTTAAGTTGAATTAATATAAATGTACTTTCAACGAAAAATAAGAAAAGTTATAGGGAAAATAACTCCATTTTCATAAAACTTCAATCCAAAATGTGTTGTTATATCCCTTCTATTTAAATAAGAAAAAAATTTGCTTACCTAACAATTTAATAATTAATTAATTATCTTTATGATTGTAGTTTAATAGCCTTTGACAACAATACAAAAAGATAAAGAAGGGGGTGGCAAACAATTAAAAAAAGTATAAATTTGATACCCCCGTACAAACCTTCAAGCGATTCAACAATAAAAAATAATGTGATGAGAATTTGAAAACTATGGAACACACATTATTCCAATGCCTTCGTCTTAACCAACTCAGACAACAGTTTCTTCCGGGTTCAAGACCTGACTTTGCCAACACCTTTAGTAGAATGCCCAAGCGTGAAGTAGTTTACGTCTCGTCATAAAGGGGGTAAGGTGGTCCAGGAGTAGAACATCGGCTTCCGAGTTCGAATCATGGCTGTTGCGTTCCCTACTGGTTGGGTCGGTGTCAGTATAATGTATAAAATTGTAAGACGTCCGTCTTGGGGCCCGTCCACAATATAGCCTATATAGTGCTGATGCCGAACGTTAAAACCAACTTAACTCAATTCAACGTCTCGTCGTAAGCCTTTTTATTCTTATATTGTTACCACGAGACGTAAGCTACGTCTTGTTTGTGCATTCTACCCAAAGAGAACTTTAACATTAAAAGAAAACAAAAAACAGTTAGATCATTAACAAAGGTGTCATTGAAACGAAACTTTGCCTACATGTAGGGGAATCCACCTGTTTCATACCTATGTTGTTTTCCGGATTTTCCAATAAAGTGGGTTAGCCCACTTGTACTTAAAAGCGACCATTTTTAATTGTTGCAATGTAGGCTGAGTAGGCTGAACAAAAATTACTGTCTGAGTACCAAGCTGATCTAATTCTGGTTTGTGCATTCTAATCTTAGTATTAAACCTCAAGACAGCAACAACAACAACAACAACAACAACAACAACAACAACAACAACAACAACAACAACAATACTGACGTTGGTTTTGGTAAAAGTCCTTAATATATTCAACCATTTTCAAGCCAAGGGAGACAATCGGACAAATTGTTTTACTTTATTTCGCTTACTGAATAATCGCCCTTTTCAAAATTTTGATCCTTGACTCTAGGGGGTCGTACAATCAATGTTGTGGTAGGCGTACGACTAGTATGATAACATAAAAATAGGTACTACGTCGTTATACTTACGTCACTAGAGTTTCCTTTCTATGCTTTTTTGTGAGCTAAACAATCTACATGAGAATATAACTTTCTGATTTGACAATAATTATCGGTGTTTGAATGGTGGGGAAAAGACTCTCTCTCTCTCTCTCTCTCTCTCTCTCTCTCTCTCTCTCTCTCTCTCTCTTTCTTTCTGT
>RQTK01000329.1:304576-312076 GCA_003991915.1 Elysia chlorotica
GAGCAGTAGTAGTAGTAGTAGTAGTAGTAGTAGTAGTAGTAGTAGTAGTAGTAGTAGTAGTAGTAGTAGTAATACTAGTAGTAGCAGTGGTGATGTGTATGGTAGGCGTCACTTAAATGTAGTTATACCTAACTCTATAAGGAGTAGTACAGCGTAAAAAAAATAGATAAAGAAGAATTAAAATTATGCAGTTCATCTATTCTTTACAGAGCCAATTGTGTACAACTCCGCTAGATAACGAAACAAAATACATGTAGTGGACTTTGGTTTCAGAAATTACAAGTCATTCATACCACAAAGAATTCAACAGACTGTAATTGAGTTGGATTTTGAGGCAAATAAAATTAATAAATCTACACTTGATGTTAGGCTAATGATTTTGAGTTTTATTTTGGAAAAGTTACGAGTATTATAAATACGATTTTTTATCCCTTTTTTTCTTTATATTTAAGGGATTATCCTTGTTACAAGAGACTATGGGTGTGTTGTTGTTTTTTTACGCATCGTTTATGTAAAAGTAGAAAGTATTCGTCTTTTGTTCATTAGAATGAAACCGCACCATAAGAAACTTTGTACTGTTTGGATTCAATCATGTTATAGAAGAACTTAAGAGACTTCAGTTTCATAGCTATAATTTACCTACGCTATAAGGAACTTTTCACTGTTTGGATTCAATCATGTTACAGAAGAACTTAAGAGACTTTAGTTTCATAGCTATAATTTACCTACGCAATAAGAAACTTTGCAGTGGTCTGGTCCAATTAGTATAGGTTTTAGTCGGACTTAGGCGACACAAATATAGAACATGGACTATTTTCACATTGTTTTGAACCGCGTAGAACGTATAACACTAAGCGAAGGGGAGTGATGGGGACTGATGCGTAAGAATACTGTCAATTACTACGTTAAATCTTCAAGTCCCATACAAACGAGAAAGAAAATCGTACATGGACCGGTCCTATGGGAACAAAAACATGGAAAAAAAAGTAGAGTGGGTGGACAACAACGTTCATAAAAAACAATTATTTGAGAGTGGGTGGACAACAACGTTCATAAAAAACAATTATTTGCCAACTTGCCAAACAGGATACATGAATTGTTTCGCCATATGGGATCCATCAGTGGAACCTACGAGTTTCGCTCTCTTGTTCTATTTGTCCCTTTCTCTCTCTCTCTCTCTCTCTCTCTCTCTCTCTCTCTCTCTCTCTCTCTCTCTCTATCTATCTCTCTCTCTATGTGTGTGTCTCTCTTTGTGTCTCTCTATGTCTCACTATGTGTCTCTCTGTCTCTCTGTCTCAATGTGTGTGTGTCTCTCTCTGTCTTTCTCTCTATGTCTCACTCACTCCGTCTCTCTCTCTCTCAGTTTCTCTCTTCCTGCTCTCTCTTTTTATGTGTCTCTCTCTCTTCTCTGTCTGTCTCTTTGTCTCTCTGCCTGTCTGTCTGTCTCAATCTCTCTCTCATTCTCTATCTCTTAAAAATATTACAACTTATTGGGGCCTAACGTTATTGTTATCTTGTATGATGATATAAAACTTTATTCCGTTTGCACGTTAAATTGAATTAATCGAATCGCCCTTATTTTCTCATTCTTCTCACTCGATGAGCAACTTTGACTTAAAAGTTGAGCTCATGTATTTTAACCACATTCCGTAAGCCTTCGAAATATCACAGTCCTCATTCTCAATCATAATACTACTATGATATTTGAACCAGAAAGAGATACCTCAATGGACAATTTTCTGGGTCAAATTGGTTTTGAACCGGGGAACTATCGATTAGGAGACCAGCGCTTTGCCAACTGCGCCAGTTGTTTCGCGAAACCTTGGGACGTAAAAAAATGGAACCTTTAAACTAATTGTCTTAGGAAAAAAATTGATTATACATGTATATCGATTTTAATGATCGATTGTTTCGACCCTTTGACTTTATAGATATTTTTAATCTATGTTTAGATCTATATTGTGTTTATATGTGGTATGAAGTGTAACATGTAGTACAGTAATTAAAGCCATGCATGAAAAAATCTTGATAGCGATTCGTTCTATTTTTAAATGTGTGGTGTATGTGTATGGTGCAGATTATGATATATGCAAGTTTGTGGTTTTAGTTTATGACATACAAATAATAGGACTAATTTTTAACCAGGTGGCTGGGAAATTTTCGCCGAAGTAGTTGTTACCGTTGTTGTTGTTGTTGTTGTTGTTGTTGTTGTTGTTGTTGTTGTTGTTGTTGTTGTTGTTGTTGTTGTTGTTGTTGTTGTTGTTGTTGCTGTTGTTGTTGTTGTTGTTGTCGTTGCAAATGTTGTTGTTGTTGTTGTTGTCGCAGCTTTTCCCTAATCGTTCCTAATCGTCGGTGTTTGTATAATGTAACAGGCTGAGACAGAATTCATGGTATCCCCGTCCTGTCTCGTATGTGGCAGCACATAAAATTTTCAGACGGCAGTCTTGGGGGTCCGTCCACAATATACCCTATATAACACTGACGCTGGACGTTAAACTCAGCCCAACCTTTAGGATCTTTGAACCTGACGTATTTATTGTGATTACCTGCGTTTTACAATAAAACATACGGGGCAGTTATAAAAATCAAGCATGAAAAAATCTTTGAATGGATTTCCCCCCTAATGTTAGAGCATAATTATTGTGAATAGATTAGCTATGCGTGTGCGCGTTTGGGTTTCAGTGGTTTCAGTTGAGATCGTAAAAATAATAGGCTATTTATAGACTAACCATGGGATCGGGAAAATCGCGTTGAAGGAGTCTTATACTGGTTTTTGGGAAATGGGTGGGGGAGGGGGTAGCCTTTCGACGCAGGAGGTTCAAGGTTTGAACCCTGGCGATATCGCTCCCTACAAGTTGCATCGCTGTCATTTTAATGTGACGGATAGGACCGGATTCCAGGTGTCTCCGTACTGTCTCCTGTGTGACAGTACATAAAATTGTCAGACGTCAGTCCTGGGGCCCTTCCACAATATAGCCGTTATATAATAGCTGACGTTGGACGTTAACCAACTCAAACCCAAACTCTTATAACTTCTTAACGTAATTCTCTGTAAAACCACATTTCTAATAATGGTTTTCTTCTCTGAGAGTTTTAAATTGTATGTATACATGTACAAAGAATTGCAAAGAAATTGTAGTGACAGAAAAATGGAATGTTTTGTACGTGAGAAAAAGACATAGAAAGAGACGGTAAACATTTCAGTGTTGAAGTCGGCAAGGTAAACCTATTGTGTTGGGTTTTATTTGATCATGTATAGTTGGAGCTCACAAAAATGTTTCTCTCTCTCACTCTCTTTCTCCCTCTCTCTTTCTCTCTCTCTCCCTATCTCTCTCTCTCTCTCTCTCTCTCTCTTCTCTCTCTCTCCCCCCCCCCCCCCTATCTCTCTAACATTTCCCCCTTCTCTCTCTCTCACTCTCTTTCACTCCCCCTCTCTTTCTCTCCCCCTATCTTTCTCTTTCTCTCCCTCTCTATCTCTCTTTCTCTCATCCTCTCTTTCTCTCTCTCTCCCCCCCTCTCTCTCTCTCTCCTTTCTCACTTACTCTCTCTTTTCTTCTCTCTCTGTCTCTTCCTATCTCTGTCCGACTCTCATTTCCCCCCGCTCTCTCTTTTTCTACCTATCTCTCTTTTTCTCTCTCCCTATCTCTTCCTTTCTATCCCGACCCCTTTGTTCCTTTGTCCTCATTTTACACATTATCACCTCCTTCTTTGTTTATTGTCCAAGTATTCCTCTCGCCCTCTCTCTCTCTCTCTCTCTCTCTCTCTCTCTCTCTCTCTCTATCTATCTATCTATCTATCTATCTATCTCTCTCTTCTTCTCTCTCACCTCCATTTCTTTCTGATTACCAAGTTACTTGTTTGTGGCACCCTTTCTTTATCTCTCTCTATCTCTCACGCTCGCTCTATTTCTCTTTAGCTTACTCTCTATCTATCTCTCTCTTTCTCTCTCTCTCTCTCTCTCTCTCTCTCTCTCTCTCTCTCTCTCTCTGCTGATCCAAACATGACTCACTAAATGACCAATATAGAATGACCGGGGTCAAAGACCTTAAGTTCTGTCAACCCATATAGAATTTCAATACTATTCTAAATATTACAAATTCAACGCTAAGGTTTCAAAACGTTCTAAAAATCAACCTGTTAGTATCGGTATGTGTGTTTATCCAGAGAGAGAGAGAGAGAGAGAGAGAGAGAGAGAGAGAGACAGATATTGAGAGAAAAAATAAGAAAGTAAGAAAGTGGAGGTTTAAATTCTCATATTTACCTGGAGAGGAAAGAGGCGGGTTTCCGTTCAATGACAGTTAAAATAAAATGTATCTACGGCTATTACTTATTAATTTTGACCAAATATCCTCACGATCTCTATGACGAACAAAAACAGCAGTTGAGAGGGGGGGGGGACTGGCTCAGGTGGTAGGTCACCGGTTTGAATCCCACGATTGGTCTAAAATGTAGTTGTCTGGTTACGTCACCTACTGGTTGGTTGGGTTGGTTTAACGTCCAACAGCAGCACTATATAGGCTATATATACGGGCCCCAAGACGGACGTCTGACAATTTTATGTGCTGCCACACACGAGACAGGGCGGGGATACCATGACTCCTGTTTCAGCTGGTCACATTAAACTGACACCGACCCAACCAGTAGGGAACGCAATCGCCAGGGCTCGAACCACGGACCTTTTGCGTCGGCAGCCAATGTTCTACCCCATGACCACCGCCACCCCCTCAGTCAAATAAAAGCTCCACAACTTTATCGCTGTATCAAATTCAAAGGGTTAAAGTTGAGTGGTATTTTTAAGGCTTATTTTAGGAGTTTAACCCTCTATAATCTTATGGCGCCATTTGATCTGTCGATGAGCGATAAATTGTTAGCAGTGATAGCATTATCTTTTACTCTTTGTACGGTTGGGGTGACATTAAAAGTCCACTTGAAAAGGATCAAGTGAAAGGGCACAGACGCTATCAAGCTTAAATGAAAATTCTCTCTCTCTCTCTCTCTCTCTCTCTCTCTCTCTCTCTCTCTCTCTCTCTCTCTCTCTCTCTCTCTCTCTCTCTCTCTCTCTCTCCCTCTCTACTTTCTCCCCTCCTCCTCCTTTTTTTTCAACAGAGAATTAAAAAACGTAGGCCTATCTAGAGATGTGCGCCAAAAGACTTATTACTTTTATCTCTATTTTTTCCCTGTTTCTCTTCCCCTCCTCTCTCTCTATCTATCTCTCTCTCTCACTCTCTCTCTCTCTTTCTCTCTCTCTGTATATATGTATATATGTTTTTTTATCTTTCACACTCTCCCTCTTTTGCTCTCTCTCTCTCTCTCTCTCTCTCTCTCTCTCTCTCTCTCTCTCTGTCTCTGTCCCAGTCTCTCTCGCTCGCTCTTCCTATCTCTCTCTTTTAATCTCCCCCAATATAGGCTAACACTAATCAAAGAATTGTTTTTTTTTGTTTTTTTTTTTGTTTTCCAGATAATTTCAAATCCAAAACAGCCTAATTTGAGTTGGAAACTACCACCACCACCACCACCACCACTACTACTACTACTACTACTACTACTACTACTACTACTACTACTACTACTACTACTACTACTACTACTACTACTACTACTACTACTACTACTACTACTACTACTACTACTACTACTACTACTACTACTACTACCACCACAACCAGGACTACTCCTCCAAGAAGTATTAAGACAACAACCACAACCACCACGATCACCACCACTACCATCACTACCAGGAACAACAACATCGTTGAAAGATGGCGTCAATGTGGCTGGAAAGGCTAAAGTTACCGCTGACGTTGATGGTGGTACAGGTCATCTTCATCATCCTCTTCTGCGCCTTCATCGACTACGACGACGATGCAAGTCCTGCGGGCATTAGGCCTAAGTCCAAGGCTGGTAACGGTACAGACGGTGTTGTGGAGCCAATGGAGCAAGCGGCAGAGGGACCTAACTCTCTACACATGTATTATGGGAGTGAGTTTTTTTTTTTTTCTTTTTTGTTGTTGTTTTGTTTTGTTTACGGTTTAATATTTGTTTTTTATTTATTTTCCATGGGATAATCTTAGCATG
Organism: Elysia chlorotica; assembly: GCA_003991915.1. NCBI lineage: Eukaryota > Metazoa > Mollusca > Gastropoda > Plakobranchidae > Elysia > Elysia chlorotica. The sequence continues at coordinate 310,652 of RQTK01000329.1, forward strand.
TATTATAAGAGTTTGTTTCTTTTTTTCTTTTTTGTTGTTGTTTTGTTTTGTTTACGGTTTAATATTTGTTTTTTTTTACTTTCCATTGGTCAATCTTAGCATGTATTATGGGAGTGAGTTTTTCTTTTCTTTTTTTGTTGTTTGTTTCGTTTACGGTTTAATATTTGTTTTTATTTATTTTCCATTGGTTAATCTTAGCTGTCTGATATTTTCCCTGCAAATGCTATGGCAGGGGGGGAGAGATGAACAGGCACAGAGAAACAGAGAGAGACAGAGAGAGAGAGAGAGAGAGAGAGAGAGAGAGAGACAGACAGACAGACAGACAGACAGACAGACAGACAGACACACAGACACACAGACACACAGACACACAGACACACAGAGAAAGAAAGAGGATTGAGAGAAAACGAGAGTGAAGGCAAAAAGGGAAGATGAACAGGCACAGAGAAACAGAGATAGAAAGAAAGAGGAGTGACAGAAATCGAAAGGTAGAGAGAGTAGTAGTAGATGAACAAATTCAGAGACAGAGATAGAAAGAAAGAGGAGTGAGAGAAAACAAGAGTGAGAGGTGCATCGAGATAGATAGACAAATCGAAAGATAGAAAGAGAAACAGAGAGACAGAGAGAGAGAGAAAGAAATAGTAGTAAGAGAAGACGAGAGGGGGAGACAGAAAGAGTAAAAGTTGGAGAGAGACATCCAGATAGGCCTACACGGTAAAAATGTATTAAGTTTCGACTCACCACGATAGATCGATAATCTCCAAACGGAAGGGGGCGCTGTGGTCCTGGGGTAGAACATCGGCTTCCGACACAATAGGTCCAGGTTCGAGCCCTGGTAATTGCACTCCCTACTGGTTGGGTCGGTGTCAGTATATTGTGACCGGCTGAGACAAGAGTCATGGCATCCCCGCCCTGTCTCGTGTGTGGCAGCACATAAAATTGTCAGACGGTAGTCTTGGGGCCCGTCAACAATATAGCCTATATAGTGCTGATGTTGGACGTTAAATTAGTTAGACAGTGTAGTTGTTGTTGTTGTTGTTGTTGTTGTTGTTGTTGCTGTTGTTGCTGTTGTTATTGTTGTGGTGGTGGTCAATTCAACAACATCTCCAAACGAAAGGGTCACGTTCTTCAACATAACCCACCCTCTTTTTCACCCCCCCCCCCACAATTTGTCTGTTCCAGTGTTTCAAGACGTTCATGTGATGATCTTCATCGGGTTTGGGTTCCTCATGATGTTTCTGAAACGTTACGGCTTCAGCAGTGTTGGACTCAACATGCTCATCTCTGCGCTGGCTATTCAGTGGTCAACCATTGTGGCTGGACTGGTACATAACCACGGGGATTCTTTTACTGTTAGTGTTACCAGGTGAGTGGCATTATCTCTTTATCTATCTCACTCTCTCATTCTTAACCTCACTGTCACTC
>RQTK01000329.1:317110-341163 GCA_003991915.1 Elysia chlorotica
TCCTCCACCCCACAGACTATACCGGCAGTTCCCCGCCATGGCGCCCCCTAGCGGAAACGACACCGACTGGAGCATCATGGGACTGGAACCAGAGCCAGGCAAGGGGAGGTCAGCCGGTCAGCAGGCAGGATACCAGATTGTCGCCCTTGTGGTCACTCTAGTTATCGCCATTGTTAGCGGCCTTATCCTAGGTGAGTTGGTTGGTTGGTTGATTGGTGAGTTGCTTGGTGGGTTGGATGGTTGCTTGGTTGGTTGGCTGTTTGCTTGGTGTTTTATTGTTTAGCTACTTAACCCATTGGGTACCAGATTGTTGCCCTTGTTGTCACTCTGGTCTGATCCTTGGTGAGTTGGTTGTTTGGTTGGTTGGTGGGTGGGTTAGTTGGTTGGTGGGTGGGTTGGTTGGTTGGTTGGTTTATTGGTTCGTTGGCTGTTTGGTTGGTGTTTTATTGTTTAGCTACTTAACCCATTGGATACCAAATTGTCGCCCTTGTGGTCACTCTGGTCATCGCCATTGTTAGCGGCCTTATCATAGGTGAGTTGGTTGGTTTGTTTGTTGTTTGGTTGGTTGGTTGGTTGGTTGGTTGGCTGTTTTGGTTTCCTTTTTGTTTACCATTTAATATGAGCCCCTGTCGTCTTTGTGGGAATCTCAATTAAAAATTGTCTGCCCTTGTGTAGATTGATTGGTTGGTTGATTTATTGGTTGGTTGGATTGTTGGTTGTTTGGTTGGTTGGTGTTTTATTGTTTAGCTACTTAACCCATTGGGTACCAGATTGTGGCCCTTGTGGTCTCTTTGGTAATCGCCATTGTTAGCGGCCTTATCCTAGGTGAGTTGGTTGGTGGGTTAGTTGTTGAGTGTGTTGGACTCGTGGAGACGAGACTGTTGGTTGGTTGGTTGCTTGGTTGATTGACTGGTTGGTTGGTTGGCAGGTTGGTTGGTTGGTTACTTCATTGGTTAGTTGCTTGGTTGGTTGGTTGGTTGATTGATGTGTGGGTGGGTAGGTTAGTTTGTTGGTCGTTTTGGTTGGTGTATGGGTGGGTTAGTTGGTTGGTTGGTTGGTTGGTTGATTGGTCGTTAGCCCATAGGGGGCGGGCGAGGTGGCCTCGTGGTAGAACATCAACTTCCGACGCAGGAGGTCCGTGGTTGGAGCCCTGGCGATCTTGCCCCTTACTGGTTGGATCGGTGTTAATTTAATACGACCGGCTGACACAAGATTCATTGTATCCCCGCCTCGTCTCGTGTGTGGCAGCACATAAAAGTGTCAGACGTTAGTCTTGGGGCCCATCCACAATATAACCAATATAGTGCTGAGGTTGGACGTTAAACGAACTCAACTCAATTCAACTCAACCCATAGGGAGATAGATTAGATGGGTTCCTATCAACTTCTTTCTTTTCTTTGGGGTCCATCCAAAATATAGCTTTTAATATTATAGTGCTGAGGTTGGACGTTAAACGAACTCAACTCAACTCAACCAATAGGGAGACAGTATAGATGGGTACCAGTCAATCTTTTCTTTGTCCTCTACAGGTGTGATCCTTAAGTTCTGCCCAGGTTTGGGCCAACCAGCGGGGGAAAACTTGTTTGAAGACGAGCCCAACTGGGAACTGCCGGAACCGGAAGGGACCGTCACCTCTGACCTTGTCACGAAGATCCTCCTTGAGCTGGAGAGCAGACAGCGAAAAGGCGGGAAAGGCGACGAGAGTAGTTTGCCCTTGTTAGGGGAAGATGGCGACGATATTGTGCTCGAAGAGAAAGAAAACAACACGGAAAATGTCTAATTTGGATCTAGATAATTTATTATTTTAATTATTCGTGTAGAGGTAAACAAACATTTAATTGTTCTCATTAAAAGAAAAAAGTCAACACGGAAAATGTCTAATTTAGATATAGATAAGTTAATACTTTAATTATTTGTGCACAACAAATATTTATTTGTTCTCATTAAGATAAAGAAATAAACACGGACAATTTCTAATCTAAATCTAGATAATTTTAATTATTTGTGTACAACAAATATTTATTTATTCTCATGAAGAGAAAAAAGTCAACACGGAAAAAATCTAGATATACATTATCTAATCATTCGTATAGGATGCAACATTGATCTAGAAATCTAGATCTAGTGTTCTCTTGAAGAGAAAGAAAAGAACGCGGAAATTACCTAGATCTAAACGTATTATTGTAATCAACTAGACTATGATGATTTAACAAATTGTGCTCTTAGAGATAAAGGCAACAAATCCCAAAATATCCAGAACTACATATAATTATTTAATTATTCATGTAGGATGCGAAAAAAAATTGTTCCCTTGAAGAAAAAAGAAATACAATGTAAAACCCAAAATGTGTACATCTCAAAACTCGTTTTAAAACATAAATCTTTGCAGGGTTTACAATTTTTTTCTCCTTAAGAGAACGGAATCAACGTCTAAAATGTTTTGTATTATACATGCATTGTTTCTTCTTTCTATTCGTGTAATATTCAACAAATTGTGCTCTTAATTAAAGAGAAATGAAAGAACATTTAAAACTGTCTAGATCTAGCTACGCATTTTAAATATATTTTTTTAACCTTTAACAAATCGCACTATTGAAGGAATGGGAATATATTTTTTCATACATCATGTCTTTATAGTATACATAATTCTTTAAAGGCGGCGAACTTCTCTCCATAAGTTACTGTTTTCATTATAGTCACCATTTCACGATTGATACCATAAACATTATTAGAGAAAAACAAATTTTCTTCATGGACTTTTAACCAAGTGCCTTGATAAATTCCCATTTTTAACAATAACCCAATGATTTTGCAATAAAAATTATGTCCATACATTATTAGATCTATGATTTTAATGCATAACACTGTGTAATAAGATGCAATTCAATAATAACATAATTGTTTTAAATTTTATTTCACATGTGATATGTATCATTGCATGTTTGAATCAGTTTATAATATCCTTGCTTTATTTCCATACAATAATTATTTTAACCACTGGTATGCCTGCTTTATGATGTATAATACTATAGAGATATACGCCTAAATGCATGCTTTGTAATAATTCTATAGGCTACTCGTCATCTCACTTGTGGTATGTCCTAACTCATTTCTTAAGTACTAATAATTTAGAGTGTTTTGGAAACGAGATAGGACACAAACAACTAAGATGAGGTACGTTTTACATTGTTATACTGGCATAGCTCTTTATAAAAAAATAATTTGCTTTAAGTCTAAGTTTTAAAATAAACATGCCATGACAAAAATCATTGTGTTTTATCATATTACATATTATGGAGGGGGGAGGAGGATTGGGTAAACAGCCTTAGATAGATGTTTTAACAACATTTATACAGGTATGTCTTGCAGTTTTTATTTTTGTATAAACATCTTGTTCAACTAAGCTATTAATTTCTCAATCACAAGTTTCAGAGTTCTTGGTGTATCCACGCTGCCGTGTTAATGAAAAACACTGCATATGCAAAAACAGGACAAATTGTGTTATATAGAGATTCTGAATCAGCAGAAAAATTATACGTCTTTTTATCTAGGTCAGGAAGCTCTATATTTTAAAATATATAAGACAGCAAAATCGCATATGCCAGACGTATGAACTATTTTCTTGCTAAAACCCTCATTCGCTCTGTTTTTGTCAAAATTGCCAAAATTGCATATGCGGTTCTTAAAAATTAAAAGACAGCAAGCACACGTCAATTTTACATCTGCCAAACAGAGACAACGCAGGAATACCATTAAGATAACTTTTGTCTTAACCAGTAGGGAACAAAATTGGACAAAACTATTATTTAATATATCGTGGCATTCGAACCACAGACCTTCAAATCTGAAGACCAAAGCTCTATCACTTAAGCCAGATTTCTTTAGATAACATGGAAATTAAAGAAAACACACAACAAAATATTTGGTCGTAAACATAACAGCTTTATTGCACCATCCAACTCATCGCAGAGACACAGTGACATAAGAAAAATGTTTTACAGCACATGTAGTGTAAGTAGAACTAGCAGCGGCAACAAGCGTATCATGCGTATACACATACTTACATAGATACATACAGAAGCATATAATGGAAGCATACATACATACATACATACATACAACTTACTTACATAAGCATAATTATAATAGATGCATACATACATACATGCATACATACATAAGCATAATTATAATAGATGCATACATACATACATGCATACATACATGCACGCATACATGCATACATACATAAGCATATAGTGGATGCATACATACATACATACATACATACATACATACACACACATACATACAAGCATAGGCATATAATGGAAACATAATTATGCAAGTAAGATTTCATGAAATAAAAAGCCAAAAACCCAACTTGGAGTTTATGCATTACAACCATCGTCTAGAAAATGGAATACAAACATGAAATTCAAGAAAGATTAAATCTAATATTCAAAGGGGAAAAGAAAGAAAAAAAGGTATCTAAGGTTAAAAAAAAACAACAATTTTTTTAAGTGCACACAGCGAATATTGTAAAGTTGTGAATGGATCAAATAATAGAAAACATGATATATCTACACATATATATAAGATTTTGGGCACATTTCCACACTCAAAGCAGCTTTAATTTCTCTATTTCTCTCTCAATTCTTAAACATAACAAAATAATAATTATTATCATTAACATATATTTCTGGAAAGCATGGGTGCATTAATTTTATTTTATATGACCCAAATGTTCCAACACTTATCTTGATGGTTCCATACAAATTACAGAGGGAATGTATAACATTGGTGTATTACTTTAGCAGGGTGATTCCACTGAAGGTGTGAGAGAGAGAGAGAGAGAGAGAGAGAGTGAGAGAAAACGAGAGAGAGAGAGAGAGAGAGAGAGAGAGAGATGTTGCATTCTCAAAAAAATCAAAAAAAAAAAAAAAAAAAAAAAAAACCCCCCCCCCCAAAAAGAGAGAGAGAGAGAGAGAGAGAGAGAGAGAGAGAGAGAGAGAGAGAGAGAGAGAGAGAGAGAGAGAGAGAGAGAGATGTTGCATTCTCAAACTATTCAAAAAGAAAAAGAAAAAAGGATATTTTATTATTGCTCTTCTCACTCGCGCAGTGTGAATTATGTCGGAATGAAATAACATTACAGGTGCAAACTTGAGAAGAATAAATGTACTCAATAAATATACCATGACTCCTGTCTCAGCCGATCACATTGTACTGACTCTAACTCAACCAGTTACAGGGGAAAAAATCGAGCTAATATATTTTTGTATCGATCGTGGGATTCGAAAAGCAGACCTCCAACTCTCTACCACTTGAGCCAGTTCATCCTTATATTATAACAAAACATGTAATTTTACATAGCCCATTATTCAGTATACAATTATAGGTTTCAAGATTTAAACTTTTCACTGAACAACGTTAACATAAATATTTATACAGAATAATTATGCGAATAACAAAATGAAATAAAGAGACATTTTTATATCCAACAATTGGCAAATAAAGATAAAAATTAGAATCAGAACACAATCAGTTTTATAAATAATTATGTTAAATGCAATGTATCCCTAGTATTAAGGTAAAAATGAAAGAAAATGAACACAAAGAAGAAAAAAAAAATACCCCCCCCTCCCCAAACCAATAAAAAAAATAACAACCCATCTTTGATACAATTTGATCAACATATTTGTTATGATAAGCGCATTAAATTTAATAAACTGATGGCCGATCATTGTACTGAAAGAATATGAACACAAAGAAAAAGCAAAACAAAAACACCCCCTCCTCACCCAACCAAAGAAAAAAAACAACAACCCACCTCAGATACATTTTTGTGAGCATGTTCGTAATGGTGAACTCGAAAACTTCAAAATACTGATGTCTGATCATTCTATCGAGAGAAAAATTCCATCACGAGGGTGGGAAAGATGGCGATGGCAACAACAACAACAACAAAATTGGTCAAGGGCTACCATATGGTACAAATGTTGAGTTAATCCACAAAAGGCCACCGCAACAGTTTAGGAATACCTGACGTATATATAGGTTGGTCTAGTGTATGAGGGACTAGGATTATGTTACGTATAACAGCAATAACATAAAATGTGACGTATAACAGCAATAACATAAAATTTGACGTATAACAGCAGTAACATAAAATGTGACGTATAACAGCAATAACATGAAACAAAGCAAAACCCTGTAATCTGAAATTTTCCAAATATCAACATGGTGGTTACAAACTAATAGTATACTGTCAACATTGCACTGAAAAAAAATTGTTTATGATCATAAAAAATTGTCATTAGAATATAACTAAAGAACTCAATTATGATTGTAAGATTTGATACTGTCACTTCAGTATCACTAAATAACTGTATGATAATACAATAATGTTACTACAGCATATAACTAAACAGACCTATGATTATAAAGATTAATACCATCACTACATTGTAAATAGAAAACTCTATTTATGATTGTGAGATACCGTCATTACAGAGTATAACTAAAGAATGTTATGATAATAAAATAATGTTACCACAGCATATAACTAAAGAGACCTATGATTATAAAGATAAATACAGTCACTACAATATAAATAAAGAACACTATAACGATCTTACAATACTGACATTGTAGAATAGAACTAAACAACTGTATGATATTGACAATAAAATATTGGCACCAGAGTCCCCATACATTGTTGCGATGGTGCTTGAATGTGCTTACAAAAATTAAGGGGGAAAACTCGGAAAGGAAAATAATAGAAATTGACAATTAAAGTGTTTACATAATAATCATTTTTTCAAACCTATACTGTATGTATTGAGAATCAGGAATGCACTGGGTACTCTTCAATTGAATTACACGTTGGAATGGAAACAGCACTGTAGCAAATAACAAAAAAATCCTTTTATAGTTATATTCTCCTATTAGATTATTAGTATAATAGTATAAATTGAATCAATTTCATCCGAACTTGTTATACACATATAAACTGATGCATCCACGATAAAGTTATTGATGCAGAATTGTTCCTCACTTGAGTTTCCAAGCCTCTTTATATAAAAATGGTATTCATACAAATGAAGTAAAGGCAAAGGTTGGTTTCCTATAGCCTTTGATTAGCAGTTAGACAATCTTACCAGAATGGGAGAGGCAGGGGTTGGGGGTTGGGTTGGGTCGTCCAACAGCAGCACTATATAGACTATATTGTGGACCGGCCCCAAGACGGACGTCTGACAATTTTATGTGCTGCCACACACGAGACAGGGCGGGGATACCATGACTCCTGTGGGAGCAGTATATTCATGAAGAAAATGAAGTAAAGGCAAAGGTTGGTTTCCTAGAGCCCTTGATCAGTAGTAAGACTATCTTACAAGTATTAAGCCTGATATTCAAAACTGGTTTTCAAAACTTCACAAGTTTCCTCATAAGAATGATTATCATATGTGCTATTCAATGTTCCGAAAAAAAATTAAAAAGCCAGTTCCAACATTAACAAAGAGAACAAGCATGGCAAATCAATGTAACAAAATGGCACATAGATAAAGTAAAATATTTTACATTGTCATTCAAAAAAAGTATCTTTCTCCAAGAAACATACATTATTCAAATTGAAACAGCCCACATCTTACTAACACGAGCAAATACTGAAAAAAAATTATGTGATGCATTTGTTTGTTACAATAAGGTTCCTTTAAAATAGAAATGTAAGAAACTGCAGAAGGAACAAATAAAAAAAAATTATTTTTTATTTTCAAAACTTCACAAGTTTCCTCATATAATTAACATAATTATGAACTATTTCAATCATCCAACAAAAATTAAAAAGCCGGGTTCAACATTAACAAAGCAAGCAAGCATGGCAAATCAATCTAACAAAATGGCACATAAGTATATTAAAATATTTACATTGTCATTCAAAAAAAGCATCTTTCTCCAAGAAAACATACATGATTCAAATGGAAACAGGAAAGAAATTGAAAAAAACAAATTTTTCATAAGCTAGCAGAGTCATGTTAACACTAAAAAATCTCAATCAATTTGTGTGTCACAAATGAGTTCCTTTAGAACAGAAATGTAGTAAATGCAGAGGGAACCAAGAAAAAAGATTTTTCATAAGCTAACATTTTACGCTGATAAATGTCAAGCATTCGTTTTTTTACCTCAAAATTCCTTTAAAATTGTAGTAAATACAAATGAACTAATTTATAAAGGAACTTTTAATCTCGAGAGCTTTGTTTAGAAATTAGATTAACGCATTTCAGTAAGCTGGGACTAAGAATTTGATGGAATAGCGTTGGATTTTGCAGTGTTGACTGGTATACTTGAAAATGATAAGATTAACAGTAAATGCAAGCATCAGTATACCAAGTTCACAGATTTAAAAAAAAATTCAATGCAGAGATCAAAAAGGTTAACAACTGTTATAACACCAAGTTTAAAAAAAAAAAAAAGCTTGACATCCTAAATCGTGTTATGATACATACAAAAAATAATTTTCAATCCCAAAAGCTTCATCAAGATTAATACATTCCCAACAAAAAAAATGTATAACAAGCTTTATCCTAAGAAATTGCTGGCATTGTGTAGGATCATGGTTTTATCTTTCACTGCGACATGTTTTAAAATGAGCAAATTAACAATCAGTGAAAGCATCACTACACCGAGCTCAGAGAAATCAGAGACGTTTAGCGGGACACTCATAACATGAATTTAAAAAAAAAATGAAAAAGAAAAAGAAAAACCAATCACAATAATTGAACAAAAAAATGCAATAAAATTCTACATTTGACCATCCAGTGTCAAAACTCTATCGTCATTCATTCCCGCACTTACTCAAAAAATATTTTAGACAAAAGCTGACAAATGAGACAGTCGTTCAACAAAAAGTAAGTTAATTAATCATTCAATTATTAGAAAAAAAAATTTTTTTTTTAAACCTGCTTTACATATTGGGACTCCTGACTTTGAAAACCATACAACATTAATATTGAAACAAAACAATAGGATTAGATAAGCCTTCATTATCCCAAAAGGAAATATTTCCGGATAGTATCTTATCTTATTGTTTTAATAGCATAACTTGAACCATTGCTGCTGTGATGTGACCAAAGACTATAGATTGAGCGAGACGCTTCACAAAAAGAGCTCACAGTGCTGGAGAGAGAGAGAGAGAGAGATGTTGAATTCTCAAACTTTTCAAAAAGAAAAAAAAGGGTTATTTTATTATTCCTCTTCTCCTTCTTATTCTTTTGTCTAACATTTCAGGTAAAGAGTTTAGATACATTTCATGAGATATGTTAACAACGATAAAAATAGTAATAAGAGTAAACAAATTAAAAATAACCCCAAAAACTAACCACTTAAAAATTATCTAATTTACACAAGTTTGTTAATGTTTTTACGGCATGTCAGCACGGTAGCAGATATATTGTAATCAATTACAGAAAAGAAAAATACATCCTAAAACAAATTTATTTGCAGCAAGTTCTTTTTGTTTTGTTTTAAAGTAAAACAATAATGAACTAAAGAAACAGTATGGGGAAAAGCCTTATAGTTGTAGCTTTACCTAATAAATCCACATCCATTATTCTGGGGGGAGTGCATTGTGAATTATGTCGGAATGAAATCACAGTACAGGTGCAAACTGGACAAAAATAAATGTACATGTAGTCAATAAAGATAAGAATTGAGTTGAGTTGAGTTGGTTTAACGTCCAACGTAAGCACTATATAGGCTATATTCAAAAGGGTTCCCGAGACTACTACCTGACACTTTTCTGTGCTGCCACACGCGAGAACGGGCAGGTGTATACCATGACTCCTGTCTCAGACGGTCACATTGTACTAACTCTGACCCAACAAGTTCCAGGGGACAAAATCAAACAAATAGATTTTTGACCCATCGTGGGATTTGAAAAGCAGACCTCCAACTCTCTACCACTTGAGCCAGTTCTTCCTTATCCCCTAACAAAACATGTAATTTTACATAGCCCATTATTCATTACAATTATTTGTTACGAAACAATTTCATTCACCATGAAAGAAAATGAACACAAAGAAAAAACAAAATGAAAACACTCAACCCCTTCCCTCCCCCCAACCAATGAAAAAAATAACAACCCATCTTTGATACATTTTGATCAAAATATTTGTTATGATGAGCACAAAAAAAATTAAAAATGCTGATGGCTGATCATTGTACCAAAAGAATATGAACACAAAGAAAAAACAAAACAAAAACACCCCTGCCTCTCCCAACCAAAGAATAAAAAAACACACCACTTCAGATACATTTTTGTGAGCAGGTTTGTTATGGTGAGCTCGAAAACTTCAAAATACTTATGTCTGATCATTGAACTGAAAGAAAAATTCCATCACAAAGGTGAGAGCGATGGTAACAAGAACAACAACAAAATAGTTCTAGGGCTAACATATGGTACAAATGTTGACTTAATCCACGAAAGGCCACCGCAAAAGTTTAGGAATACCTGACGTATATATAGGTTAGTCTAGTGTATAAGGGACTAGGAGTATGTGACGTATAACAGCCATAACATAAAATGTGACGTATAACGCCAATAACATGAAACAAAGCAAAACCCTGTAATCTGAAATTTTCCAAATATCAACATGGTGGTTACAAACTAATACTATACTGCCAAAATTGCACTGAAAAATAATTGTTATGGTCATAAAAAATTGCCATGAGAATATAACTAATTAAAGAACTCTATTATGATTGTAAGATTTGATACTGCCACTACAGTATAACTAAAGAAACTGTATGATAATAAAATAATGTTACTAAAGCATATAACTAAAAAGACCTATGATTATAAAGATTAATACAGTTTCTACAATAATAAAAACAAAGAACTCTATTATGATTGTAAGATACTGTCACTATAGAGTATACATATACAACAAAAGAATTCTATGGTGATAAAATAATATTACTATAGCATATAACGAAATACTGTAGATCTATGATTATAATATAAAGATAAATACAGTCACTACAATAATTATTAATAAAGAACGCTACTATGATTGTGAAATAATACCATTGTAGAATAGAAATAAACAACTGTATGATATTGAAAATATTGTTACTACAGCATATAACTAAAGAGAACTATGATTATAAAGATAAATACCGTCACTACAAAAATTATAAATAAAGAACTATATTATGATAATAAAATAATACCATTGTAGAATAGAACTAAACAACTGTATGATATTGACAATAAAATATTGGCACCAGAGTCCCCATACATTGTTGCGATGGTGCTTGAATGTGCTTACAAAAATTAAGGGGGAAAACTCGGAAAGGAAAATAATAGAAATTGACAATTAAAGTACATGTATTATCATAATAATAATTATTTTTTCAAACCTATACATGTACTGTATGTATTGAGAATCAGGAATGCACTGGGTACTATTCAGTTGAATTGCATGATGGAATGGAAACAGCACTGTAGCAAAAAAAAAACAATACAATTTTTATTATAGTTATATTCTCCTATTAGATTATTAGTATAATAGTATAAATTGAATCAATTTCATTTATGCGTCCCAAATAAAGTTATTGATGCAGAATTGTTCCTTGCTTTAGTTTCCAAGCTTTTCTGGATAAAAATCGTACTCATACCAATGAAGTAAAGGCAAATGTTGGTTTCCTAGAGCCCTTGATCAGTATTAAGACTATCTCACATACAGGTGCCAAGTGTTAAGCCTGATATTCAAAACTGGTTTTCAAAACTTCACAAGTTTCCTCATATAATTAACATAATTATGAACTATTTCAATCATCCAACAAAAATTAAAAAGCCGGGTTCAACATTAACAAAGCAAGCAAGCATGGCAAATCAATCTAACAAAATGGCACATAAGTATATTAAAATATTTACATTGTCATTCAAAAAAAGCATCTTTCTCCAAGAAAACATACATGATTCAAATGGAAACAGGAAAGAAATTGAAAAAAACAAATTTTTCATAAGCTAGCAGAGTCATGTTAACACTAAAAAATCTCAATCAATTTGTGTGTCACAAATGAGTTCCTTTAGAACAGAAATGTAGTAAATGCAGAGGGAACCAAGAAAAAAGATTTTTCATAAGCTAACATTTTACGCTGATAAATGTCAAGCATTCGTTTTTTTACCTCAAAATTCCTTTAAAATTGTAGTAAATACAAATGAACTAATTTATAAAGGAACTTTTAATCTCGAGAGCTTTGTTTAGAAATTAGATTAACGCATTTCAGTAAGCTGGGACTAAGAATTTGATGGAATAGCGTTGGATTTTGCAGTGTTGACTGGTATACTTGAAAATGATAAGATTAACAGTAAATGCAAGCATCAGTATACCAAGTTCACAGATTTAAAAAAAAATTCAATGCAGAGATCAAAAAGGTTAACAACTGTTATAACACCAAGTTTAAAAAAAAAAAAAAGCTTGACATCCTAAATCGTGTTATGATACATACAAAAAATAATTTTCAATCCCAAAAGCTTCATCAAGATTAATACATTCCCAACAAAAAAAATGTATAACAAGCTTTATCCTAAGAAATTGCTGGCATTGTGTAGGATCATGGTTTTATCTTTCACTGCGACATGTTTTAAAATGAGCAAATTAACAATCAGTGAAAGCATCACTACACCGAGCTCAGAGAAATCAGAGACGTTTAGCGGGACACTCATAACATGAATTTAAAAAAAAAATGAAAAAGAAAAAGAAAAACCAATCACAATAATTGAACAAAAAAATGCAATAAAATTCTACATTTGACCATCCAGTGTCAAAACTCTATCGTCATTCATTCCCGCACTTACTCAAAAAATATTTTAGACAAAAGCTGACAAATGAGACAGTCGTTCAACAAAAAGTAAGTTAATTAATCATTCAATTATTAGAAAAAAAAATTTTTTTTTTAAACCTGCTTTACATATTGGGACTCCTGACTTTGAAAACCATACAACATTAATATTGAAACAAAACAATAGGATTAGATAAGCCTTCATTATCCCAAAAGGAAATATTTCCGGATAGTATCTTATCTTATTGTTTTAATAGCATAACTTGAACCATTGCTGCTGTGATGTGACCAAAGACTATAGATTGAGCGAGACGCTTCACAAAAAGAGCTCACAGTGCTTTTGGTACGGGGAGCTGTTGAGTTGGTTTAACGTCCAACAGCAGCACTATATAGGCTATATTGTGCACAGGTCCCAAGACTGGCATCTGACAATTTTATGTGCTGCCACACACGAGACAGGGCGGGAATACCATGACTCCTGTCTCAGCCGGTCACATTAAACTGACACCAACCCAACCAGTAGGGAGCGCAATTGCCAGGGCTAGAATCTGGACCTTTTGCGTCGGAAGCCGATGTTCTACCCCTGGACCACAAGAGAATAACTTGAACCATTGCTAAGTGTGATGTGACCAAAGACTATAGATTGAGTGAGACGCTTCACAAAAAGAGCTCACACTCGCAGTGCTTTTGGTACGTGGAGTTACCGTGACGCGTACTCACTCCATTTTCTTTATCATAGTTACGGCAGTTGACCAATCTTTAGGAATAGTTTTTTTTTCAAAAGGTTTAAAGAAAGAAGTAACCACCTTAATTAACCAGCTCCACATTTGCGAAAATCCTCACCGTAGCACCTCTCACTAATTCACACTCTCTGGTCAGACTCTGAAAATAGTGTACACAAATAGCCAAATCAAAGACTCTTACCTTTTGCATCAGCGAAAATTTGCACAGAGTTGACAGTAATGTGAAGAATTAATAAAAATGTTTTATTTATTGGTCTTTTCTTTTTTTTTTCGTCTTTCATCAAACACAATTTTTATCTTTCGCGATGAAAACTTTTACTCCTGTCAGACATTTTCTTCTACAAAAAAGAGTCACTCTATGGCGTGTTCCTTGTATTCGATTTGGAATGTGTAATACAATGCACAGGACTTATAAAGTGGAGAGGATATAGACTGGTGATGACATTTTAATTTTTTTTAAAGAGAAAAGAGTCTTAGACTTTTAGATATGTTAGTACCAAACTGCCTTGCCACTAAAACAGTGTCCCAGTGTTCTCCTTTAGTCATTGAAAGTCTAATTCAAAATCTTTTTGGACCCTGGTGTTCTTTTTCAGTCATTCCAAGTCTAATCCAAAGTCTTTGCATTAGACAAGCCTAGTAATGTATATGAAAGGCTTGGTTGTTTTTTGTTGAGTTGGTTTGACATCCAACACCACCATTATGTAGGCTATATTGTGGACAGACCCCAAGACGGACGTCTGACAGTTTTATGTGCTGCAAGACACGAGACAGGGTGGGGATACCATGACTCATGTCTCAGCCGGTCACATTATACTGACACCGACCCAACCAGTAGGGAACGCAACATCCAGGATTCAAACTCGGGACCTTTTGCATCGGAAGACGATGTTCTACCCCTGGACCACCGCACCCCCCTAGACAAGCCTGGTAATGTACATGAAAGGCTTTGTAGATAGACAAGGTTGCGTGAAATTCCATTACCACGAACTAAAATTAAAAGCACATACGTGGCTACAAGCCGAGTGTGGAGTATAACTGCATTGTAATGTGTAGTACAATTTAAAATTAATACAATGCACAATGATCCCATGTCCACGACACGTACAACAATAACACTGAATGCTCTGTAAACAAAAAGGGTGAGATTCTTGAACTTGCAGGACTGGACTAAGCTTGCCCTAGAGGTGAAATAAAGAAACCCACAAGCTAAGCTAAAGTAGGAGCGCATGCTACAAAAAATGTTAAGCAATATGAACCAGGCACAAGTAAATCATATAAAATCTAAGCTAAAGCCCTTTAAACATGAAGAAGATACTCTATATTGACCCTTTTCATTTTTTTTAAAAAGGAAATATTGCATGTTCTATATAATAAATAATAGTCGTAATTGCATTTGAGGCTCTGAAAGCATGTTGATGCAAATAACATAAAAAGTAAGCCTGTTTCACCGTCATTGCATTATGTGAATGTCAATACTTGATTTTGTACAGGGAGTGATGGAAGCAATATGGAACTATTGGAAAGCATACAGAATGAAGCTGGAAATTGCTGGCATTGATTTTATGGTAATTTTAGCCCACTACCTTAAGAGTTGAAAGTATCTCTGCATCTTAAATGTTTAATGACATTGAATGAACTGCCTATAATGGGTTTTGAACCTGTAAATTTACGGAACATTGGCAGGGGAGCATATAAACCCAAAGCTTTTACTGCGGACATTAATAACACAAGCCTTACACCTACCACAACACAGATTAAAATGAAAGAGCAAATCCTCAACTCCCCCTTCAGCCACCACTTAAACTGAAAGCGACATCGTTTCACTTTAAAAAGCGTTGCAGACTATATATACCTCCCCCCTTCCCCTTCTCTACAGCCACCACTATAACAAACAGCAACATCATTTCACTCTAAAAAGCACCCCTCATTTTTTCCCTCCCTCCCATTACTTTACATCTCTCTCACTCCTCATTTTCCCTCCCATTGCTTCACACCTCCACTCCTCATTTTCCCTCCAAGGCTGCATCCTCCGCCGCGCTCCCCGTGTCAAACGAAGTGCTTTCGACCTTGACGAACGTGCCCAGGCAGTTCTGGATCTCCTCTAGCAGCGGGTCGCAGAGCTTCTGGTAGCCCTCGTCCACCGTCAGGTGCAGGAAGTCGTGCATCAGCCCGCGGGGGATAACTCCGGTGGAGGGCGTGACAGGATCACCTCCCTTGGGCCCCGGCAGGAAGAACTCCTGGTCGTCGATCTGGAGGAAGGTGGTCATCGGGGTGTTGGCGAGCTGGTCGGACAGCAGTCGGTTCACGGCCGAGTGTTTCTCCCGCAGCGGGTTTGGGTGCTCTCCCCTTGGCAGCAGGCCCTGCGAAATACGAATATTTTGCAAATGCCGGATATGTGAAGCAAGCAGGGTGGATCAGGCTTGTCCCAAAATTTGGACTTCAGGGTATATTTACAGCGTGTAAAGAAGCATAAAAAGGGATTGGGTCCTAAGAATACTGTCTGACAATTTTACGTGCTGCCACACAGAGACTTGTTGAGTTGATGTAACGTCCAACATCAGCACTATATAGGCTATATTGTGGACAGATCTCACGACTGACGTCTTCCAATTTTAAGTGCTGCCACACAGAGACAGTGTGGGGATACCAGCACTCCTGTCTCAGGTGGTGAAATTATACTGACACTGACTTTACCATTACAGGACTAAATGGGCCATATTATTTTTTTCCGATTGCGGATTTTATTTATTTTCAGTTATTTTTCAGACCCTAAGATAAAAGTTCAGAAACCAATGAGGAGGCTCGTAGTTCGAATCCTGGTGATATCGCTCCCTACTGGTTGGGTCAGTGCTAGTTTAATGTGACCAGCTAACGGTTGCTTGTCAAGGATCGCCTTCACGATGGCCATGATGTGAATTCACCCCCTACTTGTCAGACTTCAGTCTTGGGGCCCATCCACAATATAGCCTATAGATATAGTGCTGACGTTGGAGGTTAAAACCAACTCTACAGTCAAACTCAAACTAAGAACATACCATGACTATGAGGTAAGATGACGGCTGCTTGTCGAGGATCGCCTTCACGATGGCCATGATGCGATCTCACCCCCTACTTGTCAGACTTCAGCCTCTGGGGCACAGCGCAGAATGTTAAAACTAACTTAACGCTCTAGCTAAGAACGTACCATGACTATGAGGTAGGACGACGGCTGCTTATCTAGGATCGCCTTCACGATGGCCATGATGCCTTCGGTGACTTGCTCGGCAGTATCTCCGTGGTTGTTGGTGCCCACCATTAGGACTATGACCTGTGGAGAGAGAGAGGGTTGGAGAGGGTGTGTGAGTGGGAGAGAGAGAAAGAGAGAGAGAGGGAGAGAGAGGGAGAGAAAGTTTGAGTGTGAGGCAGTGTCTCCGTGGTTGTTGGTGCCCACCATTAGCACTATGACCTGCGGAGAGAGAGAGATGTTAAGAGAGGGTGAGAAAGAGAGAGAGGGGGGAGAGTATGTGTGAGTGGGATCGACATTCTACTTACTGTACAAAAATAGAAAAAAAAAAGGTTGGTAAAAGAAATCAAAAGAGACGGAGAGATAGAGAGACAGAGAAACCGAGAAAGAGGAGTGAGAAAAGAGAGAGAGAAACAATCACTTTTGCCTGAATTTGGTTAAACTCTCTATTAAGTACCCTCCAAACACATTCTCGGAGCAATTGAGAGAGAGAGAGAAAGGTAGAGACAGACAGACAGACAGATAGAGGAGAGAGACGGAGAGAGAGAAAGAGAGAGGGAGAGACAGAGAGAGATACCAGAGAGAAAGAGGGAGAGACAGAGACAAATAATGTCGGACAATCACCTTTGAGAGATACAGAGAGAGAGAGAGAGAGAGAAAGAGAGAGACAGACAGAGACAGAGAGATAACATCGGACAATCACCTTGGGCTCTATCTGATCCAGCTCTCCATTGAGCACCCTCCACAACACGTTCTCGGTGCGATCGCAGCCCACTCCGAGATTGAGTGAGTGTAGAGGCTCAAACATCAACTTCCATATCTGTCCACATGGAGAAAAACATATATATACTATAATTCAAATGCCCGAAGTACAAAGCAAACAACAATTTCTTCTTTAACTTAAAGCAGTTGCCGGCAAGTGCCTAGACTTGTCAACCATAGATGTAAAATAAATTATGTTTCTTTTTTTTTTTTAAAGTTATTGCTCTACTATTCAAAGTATGGCAGTGTTACATTTTATTGGTACATGATTTTGTTTATTAAGCGAACGAAAATGATTTCTTGTTGAAGAGACCCAAACGCGAGCAGCTATTGTTCTGGATCAATTCAATCATAGAGGTAAGCAAATAACTTTTCAAAATTTTATTTTTGTTCTACCACTCTCTACCTCCAACGTCAGCACTCTAAGAGACTGTATTCCACACAGAGACAGTGCTGGATTTCTGACTCATTCTGTCATATTATAATGACACCAACCCAAAAGTAAAAACCAGTAGGAAACAAAATGTGACAAATTTTTATAATTTTTTTTTACCGATCTTGGGTTTTAACCTGGGGACCTCCTGATGGGGAGACCAACGCTCTACCACCTAGGGCCATTTCTTCAATAGTTTATTTAAATACAAGTACAACTATATAAATTTAATAACAAATGATTTCCTATTGAAGAGACTCACGGGTGAGCAGATCATGTTGTGAATCAGAGAGTCCCCGATCAGAACAACCTCCGGCTCCTTCTCTTTCGCATCGTGGAGAAAATGCTTGTGCTGGAAGCAAAATTAATTCAAAAGAAATGAAATTTTATTATATAATTAAAAACATCCATTGTTTTTTCACAAGTCCAACTCTCTTTAAAAGTATATAATTCTATCAATATAAGCTTTCTTGAGACCCAGGAAATATTTTCAATTAGAACAGAGCTTTTTTTTTTTTTATTTGATGGCCTACCATTAAATGTGAAGAAAAGATTTTGGAAATATTGCTTCACGTATCAAAATTTGATCAGAAACTTTAGATTTAGATCTATCTATATGCATTTAAAGCAAATTTGGACAGAAAAGCATTTATAAAGTAGAAACATACATAGAGAGTTATGTGTACACCCATGAATAAAACATCTTTAATTAGATAGATACCATAAGATCTACAGTACAAATATTTTTTAAAGTAGTTAATATCAATAGTTGCCAATACCTATTTACTGTCTGAGTGCCTATAGACTACTGGTCTAGATATAAGTCGGTTTTAGAATTGTTTGGTCGAACAGCCGAAGAAAGGGAAACTATCTCCTAGTTTTAGCAATTACTGCAATGTATCTGGATCTCTTGAAATGAGGATCGTAAATAATGTATAGGCCTAGCCTACAGCGTGAAACAAAAATATTACAAAATGAATATATGTAGGCCTTCAGCGTATTTGTTTTTTAGATGGATAGATCTAGATCCAGGCATGTACGACACAGCCCAAATGTATAGACCTATCTATTCTAGATCCCATGTAAGTGTACTTTGTGGGCCCTCCTAGTCGGACAAAAGTAAAATAAGAACAGAAATCAAAATTTTACCACACTCATCCATCGCCCATCACCATGAACGTCCTCAACTGGATGAGGTTCTGCTGCACGAGTCGACATTGCCAGAAAACTAGATCTGGTTCCTAATCAACCTGAAACAGAAACTGATTTTATGACAAGAGTAAGACAATCTTCTAGAGAAATCTTGTAAATCTTGAACAAAGCGATGATCGTCTTCGTTTTCCGTGCAAGCTTGGGTCTAGAATGAAATTTGAGCTAGAGCAGTAGTAAATCTAGATCTAGATTCTAGTTCACTCTATCTGGATCGGAAACAGAGAATTTGCAAAAGACCGAGACATTCAGTGATTCAGAAAACCATCACTCGACAGTCGACACAGAAATATTGACAGAATGATAATACAACCAAAACCGGAAGTGGGGGTAATAACAGAAAATAAACACAAAATGAAGCCTATTTTGACGTAGATGATTTTTTTATGCCTTCATAATGAACTTTTACTTTTTTTTTGTATTAGTTTTTGTTGTTTTGTTGTTGATTTTTTTTTGTCAGATGGAATCCCTTTGCAGAACGAATGAAACCCAAAATTATACTTTATTTAATTATTTGCCATCCTTATTTTCTATTTGTGTCTGCTGAAATCATGAAGCCGAAATAATCCGTGTTCGACTTTGTTTTGTAATTCTTTGAGCACCATTACATGTTTGTTTTTTGCAGGTTTTTTTATGTGTGCTTTCCAGCTAAAACAATTAATTTACTTTACTGCACATGAGTTCGAAATTGATTAGTATAAAATTAACTCGCTATCAACATTACGCATTCCCGTCTTTCTTAATTTATGTCCCATTAACTATCAAGAAAGATGAATGACATTGTCACGATATTAACAAAAAAAAAATAAAAAAATTGTACGATGCCAGATGTTAAAGTATTAAAAAGAAGTTTCTGTTGATGTCTAATTGTTGTGCTTTATTTAGTGTGTTGTTTTATTGAAGCTTTAAACGGAAAGCTTAATAATGATCTTTTATTTTTACTTTGGTTTCATTCAAGTGTGTTGTCCTGATCTGTCTGTCTGTCTGTCAGTTTGTCTGTCTGTCTCTGTCTCTCTCTCTCTCTCTGTCTCTCTCTCTCTCTCTCTCTCTCTCTCTCTCTCTCTCTCTCTCTCTCTCTCTCTCTCTCTCTCTCTCTCTCTCTCTCTCTCTCTCTCTCTCTCTCTCTCTCTCTCTCTCTCTCTCTCTCTCTCTCTCTCTCTCTCTCTCTCTCTCTCTCTGCCATATTTGTGAACGCGTATTCGGCGGAATTCTCCCAGCGCAATCTAACATTGGCGGAATCCGCCCTGGGAAAATCTAACATTAGCGGAATCATCCGCCCTGTTCAACTCCTCCTTGGCGAGTATATTTCGGAGTAACCTCAGCTCTCTGCTCAACACCGCCAAGTCTAATGGAATCTCTTTCCACTGAACGTGAGTGACACGGCATGGTATCCCCGCCCTGTCTCGTGTGTGGCAGCACATAAAATTGTCAGACGTCAGTCTTGGGGCCCGTCCACAATATAGCCTATATAGTGCTGATGTTGGACGTTAAACCAACTCAACAACATCAACAACAACAACAACAACAACAACAACAACAACAACAACAACAACAACAACAACAACAGTTGAAGTGTCGTATAAGCTACGGGGCTCGTGCAGGAAGGGTGTGTGATCACGTGGGTCCGGTATAGGGAGGGTGAGTTATTTTAGTGTTACTAAAGCATGTTAGGGTTAGTTTGGTGTGTGCTACATCAGTCCGAAAAGCTCCAAGGACCGGCGTCGGAAGGGTGAGTTATTGTGTTATTAGAGACATAGTTATGTGGTGTTATAGCCTGACTGAGATGGTTTGGTGGGCGGGGTGTGACAACATTATTTTTAATAATAGCTATGGCCTAGGTGCATCGTAGGAAAAAATCTGATTTGATTTTTGAAATTTGCGATAAAAACTTAAGGGGTTTTTCGAGCAGAATTTCATTTTGTGAAGTATTTTTAAAGAATGCATTTTTTTCTAATTTTTGGTGGGCCTGTGTGAAATTGAGGAGTGTCCTGTCTTCTTGCTAGTGTGTATGAATGTGTACGAATGTGGACATATTGTTGGCGCAGAATCAGCGGGTTTTTTCCGTTATCAAACGCCACAGAAAATGCGCAGCTCTGTGTATAGCCATCGGTGTGTTCGGCGACAGAAGAATCATGTTATCTACACGCCGAAATAATAAATAATAAATAATTATGTTCGGTGGCTCTCTGTAGGGGCCCTTACTTGATTAAGTTTATGGTGCCTATTTTCATGTATAGGTGAAGGTCCTAATTTGCTTTAGTTTATGGTGCCTACCCCCGTCTATAGGTGAACACATCTCGGCATGTTATGTTAAGGTCTGTCGCGTCTCTTTCATGTATCGTGGTAAAATAATGTAAAATATTTAAAGTACCATTTAACACATTTTTTCCTCCCACCAGCCCTATCGCAAACAATATTAAACTGTCCTTATTGTGCCCATACGATTCTTTCTTAATTACATTTCAAAGACATTTTAAGTCACAGAATTGATTTCAGTGAATATATCTCGGCGTTATAAATGTAACTATTATCTATCTCTTTTATATTATTATTATTTTTAGAACAAATTGTACTGAGAGAGTATTTCTGTTAAGCCTACTCAGCGTACACAACAACAGTGTAAGTTGACCTCAATGTGTCTACTACTAAGTTCATATTATTCAACTAAATTGAGGCTTTCATAAGAACAGAACAGGCAAAGTACCCGAAATGATAAGAGTAAACACGTAAAGCCATTTACAAGCAATATAGGTACACCCCAAGGTGACAGCCTCAGTCCAGTACTGTTTGTCATATACCTCAAGTATGCCCTAAAAAGTGTACGAAACAACTTCCCACAACCACCAACAGGTCTTGGAGCATTACTGCCCTGCGAGGTAGCATACGCTGACGACGTGGACTTTATTCCACTAGAATTTTTCGACATAGAGAAGATAAGGAAAGATCTGGAAAAGCACAAGCTACTGGTTAACGCAGAAAAAGCGAATTCACCACACTATCAAAAACCAATGACGACTGGAGAGAAGCTAAAAAAAGTAGGTTCACTACTTGGAGATAGAGAAGATGTCGAACGAAGAAAACAACTGTCCACGGCAGCACTCGTCAAGTTAATCAACGTATGGATAGCAGGAGACAAAATAAAAAGAAACACAAAAATTAAACTTTATAAGGCCCTCGTAAAATCGATACTAACATATAACTGCGGCACCTGGGCCCTCACTAGAGCAGAAGAGGAAAAACTCGATGCTTTTCACCGAAAACAACTGAGAAAAGTGTTGGGCATAAAATACCCAGTAAAAGTTACAAATGATTCACTGTACAGAATATGTGAAGAGAAGCCCATATCTACCCAAGCTCTTGAAAGCAGATGGCGTCTATTCGGGCATATCCTTAGAAGAAGCAACGAAATTCCTGCAAACAAAGCTATGGATACATATTTCAAAAAAGAAGGCAAACGTTTTTGAGGCAGGCCCACCACAACAATGACAATTGCACTGAACAAGGACTTATCTCGCCTGCAAACAGACACACTTCAACTTAAAAATAAGTTACATTTAGATGAATTTCGCTCAACAGCACAAGACAGACAAAAATGGAAACAACTTACAACTAAAATACAAGAAGCTGCCGAGGCGTCCCGGACAGAGAATCAGGATGCTAAAGGCGATTAAGTCAAAGTAAGTCAAATAAAAAATTTTGTTTACATTTTTTTACCTGTATTTTTTTTTCAATATTTATGTTTTCCCCTCCATAATCCAGGCTTTGAGGGATTCATAAAGATTTTGTATCACCACCGCCCGCTTCTCTATCTCTCTTTCTCTCTCTCTCTCTCTCTCTCTCTCTCTCTCTCTCTCTCTCTCTCTCTCTCTCTCTCTCTCTCTCTTTTTCCCTTCTGGTTGTTAACCAACGGTCAAAGGGAAATAACCGTATATATTTTTTTGAAGTTCCGTGCTTTAACTACGGTCAAAGGGAATTAATCGTGTTTTTTTCGATAGTCGCTTATAGCGAGTTGCTACGCCTTAAATTACGAAGCGATTTTTTTTTTTTAAATATGGCCTGAAAGAGGAGAATGAATTTATAATTTAAAGGGTAAAACGTTTGTGAATGGTGTATACATATACTAGTCTTTGTGATGAGATTTTCACATCTTTATCATTTATTTTTAAAGACATCTGAAAACTTAGCGCGTACATATTTCTAAAGGAGATTTTAATATGTACTCTAAATTATAGTTAGGAACTGATCTTTAAACGGAAGAAATTACTCTCCTAACTTTTTTTAGAGGGACTAATCTGTGATTCATTTGCTTCACCGTAATCAAGAGGTGTCTTTCTAATCTCGAAATGTCTCTGCCCTTTTTTTTTAAAAAACATATTGGATGATGCGGACAGTTCCATATAATTTTTTCATAATTATAATTCGAACATGTCCCGTTTGCAAGCGTAAATCCGCACCGTGGTAGAATATAAATAGATGTATTAAAATCATATTTAGTGTGTAAAAAGATTTTTTTATTGTTGCGCCTACTGCTTGAAGAATGTCATTCCAAAATAAAGTGTATTTTCCCGAATTCTATCTGTATACCCATCAGCTTCGCTGCGTATTCAAGCCCATTTTGCTCATCTTTTTTATTTCAGGGAATCCCTGATTTTTATACGCTAAGGTTCAATATCCTCGTCAATATCATCAATATTTAAGGCAGCCTACGCGTTTTGACGTAAAAACAAGACATGACTATTTTTATATTTTATTTTGTTTTAATCTTGTTTGAGGGGGAGGTTGTGATTAAAAGGGTCGGCGGAGGGGGGGGGGGGGGGGGGGGGGGGTGGGGGGC
>RQTK01000329.1:346855-362095 GCA_003991915.1 Elysia chlorotica
TGGGAGAAAATTGGAGTACAGGCGTTTTTGGGTTTGGATTTGACTTGGGTGGTGTATTGAGATTTTCTTATTGATGAAAACGTTAAGGATTTAAGACAATAGATAACTCGTCTTTGTTTTTTTTATGAAATTGTATAATCATGTTTTGTCTCGATATTATGTTTATGAGTTCTCTTAATTTTTTGTTTATTGTCACCCATTCAGTAGTGGACTTCTAATGGTACGACTGTTTCATCCATATATCTTTCTATCCATGCACCTATATACCGTTTTTCGATCGATCTCATGATTATAAAAATAACAAAGCTTAATAAGAAACAGTTAAACAGCCAACCTCACCCCAGGATCTAACGCGAAACATTTGTTTGGGAAGAAATTTCAATACAATCGATAAATACATGGATTCAATTGATTGAGCTTTACTGAGAGACAAATACTTCCATATCTAGCAACAACAATAAAAACAACAACAACAACAACAACAACAACTATAGCAACAACAACAACGACCTTCTCGTTCTCCAACACTCTCTTCAATTCTCTCAATTCCTGTATATTTCTCTATTTCTCTGTCTATATCTGTCTCTTTACCTTTATTTCTTTCTCTCTCTAACACTCTCTCACTAAAGAAAAATACACAAAAAACAACAACAAAACAAAGAAAAACACAAACTCGCCCTCCAACCCGCTTACTTTCTCCAACCCACCTTCAAAAAACTAAAACTACAACCTCAAATCCTCACAGAATGATAATTATAGAATCTGTATAAACTATACATCAACACCATCCCATACACACACTTTCAACACAACTAAAAAAAAAAGAACAACACACACACAGAGACACAGACACAGACACACAGACACAGACACACACACACATAGAGGCACACACACACACACACATACACAGATACAGAAACACTCAAAGCTTAGCAACCACCCCAAGTACCGGCGCCGTTACGCGGAATTCCACTCCAGCCACAGACAGCGATTATCGGAAATCTATGGGGAATCCCCCGAGGCCCAGGTGTCACCGAGTCGTCGTGTCGTGTCTTCTTGTCGGATTCTTGTCGGACCGTAACCACTTTGTCGGCGGGCGCTTTTGTCGGTGTGTCACTTCTCGGGAAATTCCGATAACATCAAAAGTGTTATTAAAGACCTTGAGATAACTGGGCGGAGAGGAAAAGGGGAGGGGGAGGGTTAGGGGAGTGATTACTAGCATAAGTAATAAAGCGTTGGTCCTCCAAAAAAGGGGGAGGAGGGGGGGGGGGGGTTGATAACTAGCATAAGTGATAAAGCGTTGGTCCTCCAAACGGGAGGTCCGTGGTTCGAAATCTACGATCGGTCAAAAATGTATTAACTTTTGTCCAATTTCGACCTGTATTGGTTGAGTCGGTGTCTGTATAATGTGACCCGTTGAGACACAAGTCCAGTGAGTCCAGGTATCCCCGCTCTGTCTCTGTGTGTGGCAGCTCGTAAAATTGTTAGACGTTACTCTTGGGACCCTTCCACAATATAGCATATTAATAATTTCCTCCTGACTTTGGACGTTGAACAACCAGCCCAAAACAAAATCCAGAAAAAATGAAGATCATAAGTAATGAATATTCTACAAATGACTGCAAATAAAAAGATCAGCAAAAGGCCAAAAGGCCTAATAATGCTGAAAAATATCATATCATATCATATCAATATGTACAAGCGTCAAATCTGCAGTCTATATATCTAGACTCAACGGTCAAGAGGTACAGCTCTGACCATCATTGCTAAGGGTCGCTGACCAATCGACTGGAAGGCGCGCAGTGGCCCTGGGGTAGAACATCGGCTTCCTGGCGATTTCTTTCCCTACTGGTTGGGTCGGTGTCAGTTTAATGTGACCAGCTGAGACAGGAGTCATGGTATCCCCGCTCTGTATCATATGTGGCAGAACATAAAATCGTCAGACGCCAGTCTTGGGGCCCGTCCACAATATTGCCTATATAGTGCTGATGTTGGACGTTAAACCAACTCAACAAATCAACTCAACGTTCAAGGATCACAGCTTTGACCATCATTCTACGTTACTGACACTTGTCTTAGGATCGCTGACCCACCGACCCGCATTAGAGATCTTGAGATCCCCGGACCCTTTGCGAAAACGCTGACGATATGAAAGTGGACTTGCACTGGCGTCAAATCTTCATTCTATCCTAGATATAGACTTCCTGAGCAAGTCAGCGTTGAGAAAATTCCACGTCAGAATTCCACATAATCCTACGCATGGAGCTTTTAAACTGCTGAATATATATAATATATATACCGTCCAGTTTTAATCAACTTTTTATGCACTGTTGTTATGCTTTTACCACTCACAGAGAGAGAAGGGAGTCGCCGCTGCTATTAGTATACTGTAATACATGTATTATTAGGACGTCATGGGCACAATAATATTGGGCATAATTATATTATATTATAACCGTTACCGTGCTGACGTGCCGTTAAATAAACAACAAAGGAAAAAAACAACTCATCGGAAATCCCCGTTCAAAATGGGCGTGATTATGTAAGCCAATATTGTGGTATGGATTGCAAAGCATGTATTGTTTCCCCCTTGTTGGGCGATCTATCTTGATAGGGGTCTTGATGGGGGTCTACAGATCTAGTACTAGTCTGATAGTCTGTTAGTCTGATAGTCTGACGTTGAACAAGGACAGTAACCCTGTGTAAGTGATGGGGCTACTTAAAGGTGCTTTGATCGTAATTGATGGGATTATGGTGTGTGTGTGTGTGTGAGTGTGTGTGTGTGTAAGTGTTTGTTTTGTGGGGTGGTTGTGGAAGGAAGTGTTGTTGTTAGAGCATTGGATTTCGTAATTCGTCGCAGGAGGTCCGTGGTTCGAACCCGTGCTATGCAATCTACCGGACGTAAATCTCCACAGACGTGAGGTCCGACCGTCAGACCAGCACGGGCGTTTTTTGTCGGGCGGTACCGTCTACATTGGACATTGGTACTGGTGTAAAACATCGGCTTCCGACGCAAAAGGTCTAGATTCGAGCTAGCGATCGTGTTCCCTACTGGTTGGGTCGGTGTCAGTTTAATGTCATTGGTGGCCCGTCCACAATATAGCTTATATAGTGCTTATGTTGGACGTTAAACCAACTCAATAACACCTCAATCGTCTACATTGGATATTGGTACTGACACACAAGGTCAAACAGACTGAAACGAGTGCAGAAAATAACGTGCAGCAGAAGTAGACAGTTTTGTTCTCTATCCTTCTCTCTCTCTATCTCTCTCATCCATCTATCTCTTTATCTCTCTCTCTCTCTCTCTCTCTCTCTCTCTCTCTCTCTCTCTCTCTCTCTCTCTCTCTCTCTCTCTCTCCTCTCTCTCTTTCTCTCTCTCTCTCTCTCTCTCTCTCTCTCTCTCTCTCTCTCTCTCTCTCTCTCTCTCTCTCTCTCTCTCTCTCTCTCTCTCTCTCTCTCTCAGTCTTACAAATCCAAATCAGCTTCATTAAAGTGTGAAAATATTCATTTTCTTGTTCCGCAATAATATGAATTTATGCCGTTGTTACAGTATCTGTCTATGTGACCTCAAAAGCCAGACTTTGTTAAGATTGCAGATAGAAGCTTGCCCTTACGAAGTTAACATAATTATATCAATTTTATTGTACATCTACTTTTATAGGTCATTTGTTAGGGTTTTATGTTTATCGTTTTATCCTACATCATATTCTTATAAACACTGTAAAATTTCCCAATAAGGATGTGTTCCCATATTGTCTTCCTCCTTCTAGTTCCTTTAATCCTACACATTTTTATTATTTCCACCATCTTCATATGCCGCATCTTTAGTTATGTTGACTGAACTCTAGACCATCATTACTAAACTTACCAACTTGAAACCAAAAAAATCGTATTTGTACATATTTCGTTATCCCTTTATTTTTTTTTACAACTATATTATTAGATGTGAAGTTGAGTAGGCAGCTAATATGCAGTTCTGATTTTGTTTACTGTGGACTTCTGGGAAAAGTCCGTGGTTTAATTTCCTGTGGACGGTTACCCCCCTTGGGTTTGGAGAAATCTCCAGAGTGAAAGAAGTTACTTCCCCTTAGGCGCAAACCAGGATAAGGGTGATTAGTACTGGTCTTGTTGGTAGAGAGGGTGAGGGGGGGGGGTGAGATTGGGGTAGAGGACAAGGAAGTGTGAGAGAGAAAGAGAGAGAGAGAGAGAGAGAGAGAGAGAGAGAGAGAGAGAGAGAGAGAGAGAGAGAGAGAGAGAGAGAGAGAGAGAGAGAACAGAGAGAGAGAAAGAGAGAGAGAGAGAGAGAGAGAGAGAGAGAGAGAGAGAGAGAGAGAGAGAGAGAGAGAGACAGACAGAGATGAAGAGAGGATGGGATGAATAATTTTATGTGAAAAGATGACATAGACAGAGAGAGAGAGAGAGAGAGAGAGACAGACAGACAGACATACAGACAGAGAGACAGAGAGACAGAGAGCGAGAGAGATATAGAGACAGAGAGACAGAGAGCGAGAGATATAGAGACAGAGAGACAGAGAGCGAGAGAGATATAGAGACAGAGAGACAGAGAGAGAGTGACAGCGAGAGTGATAGACACACACACTCAAAATTTTTATTGGACTATCATGTTAGTGCAATATTTAACTATAATTACTTTTATAGAAGTCACTATATGATTATTACAAGAACTAATGTTTATACAATCATGGAACCAATCACAACATTTTTCTATAATAAATCTAACCGTTTATACGAACTTACTTGACTTGATGGTCCACGTCTCTAAGCCCCATGCCGCCCAGCCAACCATATCAAGCTTCCAATGGACCTTGTCTCTTGATCTATAAGTCTTTTTATGATTATTGACTGTAAATTTTTCATTTCCTTTCAAATTTAATTCGTGGTGTTAAAAATGATGATGTAGTAAATGGTTTGGTTTGGTTTCTTTGTTGGTTTGTTATTGTCTATTTTCAGCAGCTACATGATAGTGGGTGTGGATTGCATAACATTTTTTCTTACTACATGTATTATCCTCCTCCTTCTCATAATCATCATCATTATCATAATCATCTTTATCATCACTATAATCTTCACCATTATCACTATTACAATCATCATCGCTATAATCTTCACCATCATCATCGAACTGTCTCAAATGATTGCGCGTTGGTCTCCAAATCGGTAGATCCACGATTCAGTACTTGCTATAGGTCAAAAATATATTTTCCGATTTCGTCCCCGAAGGTAACCAGCTTTTTAAAGTCCACACACTATTTCTCTGTGGCAGCGCGTAAATTGTCTGACGCTTACCTTGAAACCCGTCTACGATATATGGTTGGTGAAATTGGAAGCTTGGAAAGTAACCAACCACCCAACTAACCAACCAACAACCCATCCAACCAAACCAACCAACCAACCAACCAAACAACCCACCTATCAACCAACCAACCATCAAACCACCTATCAACCAACTAACCAACCAAACAACCCACCTATCAACCAACCAACCAACCAACAAACCGTCTTCACTCTTTGAGGATCTCGAAGCCGGCTAGTTTTTTCATTAACTCTTCCCTTAATGATATTTTCATCGTCACAAGATTGAAAAGTCCGTTTTGTTCTGTTTCCTCCACATTCCCTCCCGCACGTTTCTCAGGATATTAGCACCAAAAAATGGCGCTCATCAAACTTTTGTTCCAAGCTAGCCTTTAACCCTCTCTGAGCCGGCGTCTTTGCCTTCAGTCAACGTAATAAAGTCATTGGGGAAACTTGTAGCTGGAAGGGAGTTGTTTATTACTAAGTTTGAGAGGATAGAGACATAATGGGGGAGGGGGTTGGAGAGAGAGAGATGGAGAGAGAGAGATGGAGAGAGAGATAGAGAGAGAGAGAGACAGGTGGGAGAGATAGATGAAAGAAAAGGTGAAATTCAGAGGGACAGGGGAAGAAGGGTGATGGGATTTGTACAGAGAGAGAGAGAGAGAGTGAGAGAGAGAGAGAGAAATAGAGAGAAAGAGAAAGGGGAAGGGATAAAAATGAGACAGGGTTAAATTCGGAGAAAGAGAGGGGGAGCGAGGGAAAGATGGGAGGGATAGACGTGGAAGGCGATGAGGTTCAGAGAGAGAGAGATAAATAGAGAGAGAGAGAGAGGGAGAGAGAGAGAGAAAGAAAGAGAGACAGAGAGAGAGAGAAAGAAAGAGAGACAGAGAGAGAGAGAGATAGAAAGAGATAGATTAAATATATGAGACAGAGGCCCGAGGGTTTGTTCTACTAATTTCCTTTACTAGAGATTTTGAGTTTATGAGGGTGTGTCTGAGTTGGCTTGTTCAGTGAGAGACAGAGGCGAGGGTAGGAAGGGAGGGAAGGATGGAGAGAACAAGGAGGAGGAGTAGAGCAGAGAGGAGTAGAGGACAAAGAAGAGAGATGGAAAATAAGAGATTATAAAGTGAAACCGAAGAGAGAGAGAGAGAGAGAGAGAGAGAGAGAGAGAGAGAGAGAGAGAGAGAGATATAAAGTGAAACCGAAGAGAGAGAGAGAGAGAGAGAGAGAGAGAGAGAGAGAGAAAGAGAGAGAGAGAGATACAAAACAGAGAAAAGTAGGAGAGAAAGAAAAAGAGATTGAGCGAGAGAATGGGAGAGAGATATGGAACAAAAGAGAAAGTGAAAGAGATATAGACAGAAAAAGAGAAAGAAGAGAGAGAGATAGTTAGAGAGCAAAATGGGAGAGAAAAATGATGGAAGTTGTGTGAGAAGGGAAGATAGGAAAGATAAAGAAAGCCAGCGAAACTAAGAGAGAGAAAAAAGAAGAAATAGATAGGTTGATAAACAGATAGATAGACAGACAGAGAGACACAGTAACTGAAATGAAAAGTAAGAGATGAAGAGAGAAATAAAGAACAAGAGAGAATGAGAGAATAAGAGAAAAAAAGATAACAAGTGATAGAGAGAGAATGAGAGAGACAAAAAGAATTAAAAAAAAAATTAAAATAGGGAGAGACAAATACCGACAGACAGATGGACGGACAGAAAGACAGCGAATAAGAGAGAGACAGAGAGAGAGAGAGAAACAGAGAGAGAGAGATAGAGCTCAAGACAGAGACAGAGAAATGAGAAGGATTGAAAGAGAGAGAAGCAGTATGGCGAGTGTAAGAATATAAACAAGGGAGGTATGAGGTGGGGTGGGAGGAGATTATTAGTCCCTCCCTCGGGGGGATTCGCTAGGGCCACTCGGAGGGCGAGGGTATTAAAGTAGTTATTACTATGCAGGCAGGGCCTTCAGGCCTTCAATAGGATGGGACTCAAAGGGAAAGTCTTCCATAATTGTCTTGAGCGCGCTAACAAAGGGTTCGGGGGCAAAATAGTTGCACTTCTAAATTTGCCCAATACAAGATGGCGGTTTGCGCATGGTGGTGTAGTGGTTAGTGGAAGAGAGGGGAGGGGTGGGAGTAAGATTGAGAGAGAGAGAGAGAGAGAATGAGAAAGGATAGGGAAAGCATTTAGGGCAAAATAGTTGCACTTCTAAATTTGCTTGATACAAGATGGGGTTTGTGCATGGTGGTGTGGTGGTTAGTGAAGGAGGTGACAGGGGGGTGAGGGGGGTAAGATTGAGAGAGTGAGAGAGGGGGAGGAGAAAAAAAGAAAGTTAGAAAGAGAGAGAGGATGGGAAAAGTATTTAGGCCAACTTTTTACTTTGCTCTAAACAAGATGGGGTTGTGCATGGTTGGGTCGTGTTTAGTAGAAGAGAGGGGGGAGGGGAGGGTGGGAGTAAGTTTGAGAGAGTGAGTGAGAGAGAGGGAGGAGAAAAAAAAGTTAGAAAGATAGAGAGGATGGGGAAAGATTTTGGGCAAATATGCGCACTTTTAAATATGCCTTTAACATGACGAGATTGTTTATGGTAGAGTAGGTTTCAACAGAAAGAAAGGGATAGAGAGAGAGAGAGAGAGAGAGAGAGAGAGAGAGCGAAAGAGAGGGAGAGCGATAAATGCTTTTTCATCAATCGATTAGGTGTAGATGCAAGAAAAAATGATTGTATAACGAATTATCCATTATTTTTGTATGTTGCATTTTTTATATATCTCAATTAACCATTATTTTTTTGTATGTTGCATTTTTTATATATCTCAAAGATAAAAAGAGAGCTAACAAAACTGTAGAATACTAAAGAAAGAAAGCACTTACTATTATAGATTTAAATCCTTCCAAAATGTTCATCAAACTTAATAATTTAAAATATAACATTATGGCGTTAAAAGAGACCGTATATTTAGAAAAAAAATGTTCTTACTATTTTGTCATTTTAAATAGGCTGATAAACACACTTCGATGTTGGTGAACTTTTTTCTTACTTTTTAGTTCTTCTTTAACTGTTATTTTAAACCACGTTTCAATTTTTGAATGACTAATTTTAGTGAATTTTGGTCAACATGAGTCAAATTCATAGTCAAAGTTTCTGTTTATAGAACTTGTACTTTTTTCCTGATCTGTTTGGGTTCTCCGCCAAAGTCAGTTAAATATTGATCAATTTGTTGTTTTTTTTTTTATCAGAGATTTGTTCAGGCATATATATTCTTCAGGTATTAGCCATTAATAGAGAGTCATTTTCTAGAAACTCAGCCCATGGGGCTTGAGTTGAGTTCAGTTGGTTTCAACGTCCAACATCAGCACTATATGGGACTTTTACACCTTGAAATCTCTTTCAAACAGAACATAATATTCTTACTGCTGTTGTTGTTGTTGTTGCTGAAGCAGTTGTTGTTGTTGAGTTGGTGTAACGTCCAACATCAGCACTATATGGGCTTTATTTTGTGGACGAGACCCAAGACTGTCACCCCCCCCCCCCCCCCCAAAAAAAAAAAAAAAAAAAAAAAAAAAAAAAACAAAAAACAAAAACAAAACACACAAAAAACAACCATGTAAGGGGGCCAAGGGGCGTTTCGCAAAAATTTCAAACCGAAACGTACTGAAAAGAAACCATCCTAACTCGTCAATAATGAGTAATGTTCTTCTTTTAGTCCAGTGCTAGCGCGTGTACCTTCTATGTGAAGGATTGCCGTTCGCACCCAGCTTTGGCCGTGGCGTTTTTTTTTCTTGCACTTGGTTTGATTTGGTCACTAAGTCTTAGGAAGAAGAAAAGCTTTTCTTGTGGATTATGGAATTTATGAGAATTGGTGACAACAATATACTGGAAGATGATATATATCGGGGTATGTAGTTCTTTTCCTAAACAATAATTTATTTTTAATACGAAGAATGAATATTTAAGCTTGCACTAATTAGAAAGACGAAACCAATACAGTTTGAGTTTCAGGATAACTTGTATTTACTAAGAAAATCAAAATTATTGGTTTCATTAGCTGTGCTGAGACTAATGAAGTCTTTTGTAATATAGAGGAAATTACCAGATAGAATATTTTACACCCATGTTCTAATTGAATTTTTTGTTATCTTAGTTGTATAAGAAATCTATCTCATTTCTAAAACACTCTAAATATTTGGTATTTCCGAAATGAGAGAGGGAAGATTGTATACTTACGGAGCAGATTTAAAAAACACTATATACAAGTCATCCAAATATATATACAAGTTCTAGGCAAAACAGTTTTTCCCCTTTCTATGACAACAAGCTTAAAACGCGTTCACAATTGATATTTTCCCCAATGCATACTAAAAAGTTCAACGCGCATGAGAAATATACATGTACCTACCCTATTCCTTTTCCAACAAATCACAATACTTAAGTTTTCCCAAAACTCGCCGCCATATTACACTAGACAAGCATATTAATTTTTCAGAATGCAAATGGCTGCTCTTTGTACACTTCCGAAGGACTGTTTGTGCTTCTGTGAACTTCATAATTCTGTGTAGTTCATTACTGCGTAACTGTAGTGACGAAACTTTGACATCTTTCGATGATATCTTGCTCACGCGATCAAAATGAATTGGGTGCGATTGGCCAATAGGGAATTTCCTATCCAGCCTATAGGCCTAGGCTAATTAACAATGCGTCAAAAATGGTGAGTTGCATAGTGCATAGTGTTATAGATTCTGCCAAGGGCTTTTTTTTTCTTTTTCCTTTATTTTTTTTTTTTGAGGCACTGATTGTGTCTTTTGTAAAAGTTTCACCGGTGGATCGATGGAGATGAAATCCCTCAAGACGAGATATCAAAATGGTGCAGCGAAGAAAATTTAAATGTGTTCTTTAGAATGGTGGCAGTGTGTGTTAACAATCCAGTTTTTAATGTCATGTCATTTAGGCTAACATACCCGTTTTTAACTTCGACCTAATTTGCATAAAATTAATCTGAAAACAGATCCGACATGAATATTTCAAAATTATTCTTTCATGTCTTTCCGTTGTTGTTGTTTTGTTTGGTTGTTTTTTTTTTTGGCGGGGGGGGGGGGGACAAAAAGAAAAAAAAAAGATCCTAAAAACAAATGCAAACAGAAAGAACAAAATTAAGACAAAACGAAACAAAAGCGCTGGTTTTCTATTTTCATACGTTAAAATGAAACATTTCGTACTCTCTTATGTTTGTGACGAGGGTTAACGATCGTAAAAATTTCAAATTAGCGATGTCTTATCTTCATTGATTTAATGGCTTAAATAAATCGAGACCTAAAATTCAATGAATACTGTTCCAAATGTCCATTTTGAAAGAGGGTAGAACATAGGCTTCCGGCGCAAACAATCCGGGTTCGAGCCCTTGCAATTTTGCTTCCTACTGCTTTGGTCGGTGTCAAATGTACGTCGATAAATGTACCATCTTCACACAATGTTCGGTTCAATCGTCCTTAAAATGAATATATGGTAGAAGTGCATAGACAAATTCTAAATGTAAAGTTTCCACAACCTTTCTTGGCGAACAAATTTATTCAGTCAATGTGTGTTACATCGAAAATATATAATGTTGAATGTGACATCTTCAAAAGAAATTACATTACAATAATAGTGAGACACCACAATGAAAATTAATAGAATTATACACAAACTACGCTTTAAAAACTAGTAACATTATCTTTATATCACCAGTGCTTTTAATCTTATACATTATTTTTAATACGAAGAATGAATCGTTAAGCTTGCACTAGTTAGGAAGACGAAACCAATACAGTTTGAGTTTGAGGATAATTTTCATTCACTAAGAAAATCAGAATGAACGGTTTCATGAGGTGAGTTGAGACTAATACAGTAATAACGTAATATGGATAAAATTACCAGACAGAATATTTGAAACTTATGTTCCAATTAGAATTTTGTTATTCATCTCAGTTGTATAAAAATATTTCTCATTTCTAAAACACTGAATATTTTGTATTTCCAAAATGAGAGAGGGCATCACAGATTATATAATTACGGAAGAGATTAAAAAAAAATCCGGATATACAAGTCATCCAAAAATATACACGTTCAAAACAATTGCTTCCTTTTTACGACAAGCTTATAACGCGTTCACAACTGATATTTTCATTAATCCATACTAAAATGTTCAACGCGCATGAGAAAAACTACTACCCTACCCCTGTTCCATTAAATTACAATACTTAAGTTTCCAAATCTCGCCGCCATATTACACTAAAAAAGCACATTTTTCGGAATGCAAATGGCTGCTCTTCGTACACTTATGAAGGACTTCTTGTACTTCTGCGAACTTCATAATTCTGTGTAGTTCATTACTGCGTAACTGTAGTGACGAAATCTTGACATCTTTCGATGATATCTTGCGCACGCGATCAAAATGAATTCGGTGCGATTGGCCAATAGGGAATTTCCGATCCACTCTATAGGCCTAGGCTAATTAACAATGCGTCAAAAATGGTGAGTTGCATAGTGCATAGTGCATAATCTTATTGATTGTGCTCAAGGCTTTTTTTTTTCTTTTTCCCTTATTTTTTTTTTGAGGCGCTGATTGTGTCTTTTGTAAAAGTTTCACTGGTGGATCAATGGAGATAATATCCCTTAAGACTAGATATCAAAATGTTGCAGCGAAGAAAATTTAAATTTGGTATTCAGAATCGTGGCAGTGTGTGTTAACAATTCAGTTTTTAATGTTATGTCATGTCATTTAGGCTGACATACCAGTTTTTAAGTTCAACCTAATTTGCATAAAATTAATCTGAAAACAGATCCGATATGAATATGTCAAAGTTATTTTTTTATGTTTTCCCGTGTTTAGACCCCCCCCCCCCGCAAAAAAACAACAACAAACAAACAAACAAAAACAAAACAAAAACAACGACAACAAAAAAACCCACCTAAAAACAGATGCAAACAAAAAGAATGAAAGAAAAGCATTGTTTTATAGTTGTTTTTTTGTTTTTTTTTGGTAGATACATTGGTTAGTCTCTTGTGCCTTTGGCGAGGGTTAATAAAAGTACTACATCCTTTCGTAAGTAATGTTTAAATTGATATACAAACCTTAATTAAATAAGCGTTCAATATTTTTGTAACGTGTGATTTCGACAAATATACCATATAAACAAAGGTCAGATTTAACTTATCCTTGAACTGTATCTATGTTAGAACTGCATAAAGGAATTCGGAAAATAAGAGTACTACATCATTTCATGACGAAATGTTGTAATCGATGATATAGAAAAAAAATCGTTTAAATAAATGTTCCATTTTTTTCGATAAATTTATAATCGCTAAGCAGCGTCACCGATATATTGTACATAAAATTTATCTATGTTAGAAATGCATAGAGAAAATCGAAAAAGGATAAACCACAGCCTTTTGTGACGAAATGTTTAAATCGATATTAAAAAACCCGAATAACGCTAATATTAACAGTTTTCAGTCCACTACTTCTTTTTCTATAAACGCAGCACTCACTCAAGGTCACCGATAAATCGACCTTGAAGTATATCTATGTTACAGCTGTATAAAGAACTTCGCAAAATGATAAACTACTGGCTTTTTACACATCATAACCACAGTCTAAAGCTTTTTGACCCCCACTAGGCCAGCAATAAAATACCCTCCGCTCGACCCCGTAACAATTCTACGGGTGTCAGAAATGGCTGAACTTTGTGACCCCCGTGACCTTTGACCCACTAGACCCAGACTCGTCTTCCGGTTCAATACAGCGCCTGCGCGGAAAAGTGTAATATCGTGAGTCATGCGCAACGAGAGCGGTTTGTCGCTTGTTGATCGACTAAAAGGGGGCGCTGATGGATGGGGAGGCAACTCGCGCTGAATCCAGGGATGGGGGCCAAAGGGTTAAACTGGTCTGTCACTCAGTTTTTCATGGCGCCCACAAAGGGTTAAAAAGCAAAAAGTCGTAGTCTGATGCAGTTATATAGCGGATGGTTAGAAACTGGAGAAAATTGTGGGTGGATTTAGGTATAGATTTTATTTGCATTTTCAGTGATTTTTTTTTACTGTGTTTAAAAAATTAATCTCTTGGGTTGTTACATTTGGTTTTGTATTGTTTTGGTGATGCTATTTTTGTTTTGTTTCATTGTCTTTGAATACTTATTTGGGTTGATTTTTACAATAGGTAATGCATATAGGCTTTCGAAGGTCAACAAACCAATAGTGTTGTTTCTATCGTACATAGTTCTATTCCCTAAACAATATAATTGTCGAACCATTATTTTCATATTCTTGCAATTTCAAAACAATAAGATGAGATTTTAGTAAGCTAAAGACTGCGTATAGTAACAAGAATTTTTCAACAACAAAAATCTCTCTCACTATTAATGGAAATAAAATATTGTGAAAAGGTTTTAAAAAACTAACCAGAAGAGAGCATCATTATGGCTTATGTCATAACAAAGACGGCTGGTTACGTTTTGGCTAAGTCTAGTAAAAGTGGATTTTAGGGGAGAGGTAGGGCTCGTTGTAGTGTTGAAGTTAGAGCATCGTGTTCGAATCAGGAGGTTTAGATTCCTCCCACCTCACTGGAGGCATCGTTTTTTTCCAACTGATTTGGGCGAAGTCAATGTAATAGGATGTCTTTTGAGATTATACTGTGGGCTAGTTTGCTGACGTCGGAATTTAGATAACCCATCTCTACCAGTGTCTTTAGACTGTTAATATCTGTTTGTTATAACTATTCAAAACTTTGGGCAATATAAATCTTCGCCGTATATGATCCCCCAGGGGAACCTAGGAGACGTTAAACCCGGAGAGAGAGAGAGAGAGAGAGAGAGAGAAAGAGAGAGAGACAGAGAGAGAGAGAGAGACAGAGAGAATTCTCTCCCTTACTCTATAGAGATAAATATAAATCTAGACAGTCAGGGCCATTGTGTCGTTCCGATTCGGGGTGACAATTTTTCTCAAAAAGGTTGGTTTAACGTCCAACAGCAGCACTATATAGGCTATATTGTGAACGGGCCCCAAGAGGAACATCTGACAATTTTATGTGCTGCCACACACGAGACAGGGGGGGGGGGATACCATGACTCCTGTCTCAGCCGGTTACATTAGTGCCAGTCTGAGGTTCACATGTGGCTGGGTCCCTGTCCACTGTCTTATGCCATCATATCACTCCCTGCTGGGTCTGCCTTTCCCTCTTCTTCCCTCCATTCTGCCTGTTAGGAATGTTAGAGCAAGGCTGTCATGCCTTGCTATGCGGCCAAAATAAGACAGTTTGTGGTGTCGTATGCTTTCTATTTATTCTATTTCGACACTGAGTGTTCTCAAGACTTCTTCGTTTGGTATTTTGATTTTGTACCTTATTAATGCTAGTCGTCGAAATATCCAGATCGTAAAAACTTCATGTTTTTTAACTGTTTTTTTTTGTATAGAGAGTCCATGTTGCGTTGCCTTGCAATAGTAAAGGGAAAAAGAAAAAAAAATATATATGAGCAACTGGTCTACACTGTGGACGGGTCTCTAGACTGTCATTTGACATTTCAGCAATCCCAGAACCCCCGTCCTTGTCGGTCTCATCATGCTGACATCGACTCAGTCTGAAGGGAGACACGATTGGACACATAAATTTGATAGACATATAGTCAGGTAGACTTGAATACAGACATAAGGACCGACATATATATACATGAAAACAGACAGACAGACAGAAAGGCAGGCATACAGTGAGAGAGACACAGTCGGAGAAAGAGAAACAATAGAGAGAAACTGAGGGAGAGAGAGAGAGAGAGAGAGAGAGAGAGAGAGAGAGGGAGAGAGGCAAACAGTCAGACTGAAAACGAGAGAGATACACAGTTGGAGAAAAAGAGAGAGAAACAGGGAGAGAGGAAGAGAGAGAGAGAGAGAGAGAGAGAGAGAGAGAGT